>VRMD01000446.1:0-26646 GCA_009872375.1 Sminthurides bifidus
AGTTTTGATAGTTTACTATTTCGGAATGATTTTAGTAGCTTTAATAATACTCAGTGTTCATTCTGGTGTTTGGGAAATAGGGTAAACAAAAATAGCTCCATTATCGGTACTAAATATTTCTAGTCTGGATTTCTGAATGCTAGACAGAATTGTTGGCTTGTAGTTTGCGATTTGCACAAGATGATGTACGGTAGAAAATTCCCTGCTTGACTGGACAAGATTCTAGTGTAATAGACTATATAGTTTCGATTGTTAGCATAAAGTTACCACCGTCTAAAGTCCTAATGCTGATATTTTGTACTTGATCGCGGATATATAATGATTCCTTCAGTCACCCCTGCGTAATAACCTTGTTTTTTAAAATCCTTTTTCTGCTTGGACCGGAACGTTGGCTCCTTAACAGTATGCAAAATACATGCAGAAGCCCCGGCGTACCTCCCTCCCATCCCGTCTTTCTCATCTTGGCAAACTCTTGTTGTACGAAATGATTGATTCAGTTGTAGAAAATTACTGTTCGACTTTAAAAAAACTGAAACTTGCCTGCCTACGTGATAGTTACATGATTAGTGATTGCACAATAACTCAAATTGTGCAGCCATACAGGAATTCTCGGTTCTAATGCTATAATAATACTTGTTTCCAGGACGAGACTATGGAATTCACAGCTTCGCCCTCATACAAAGTGAAGCACTACCGGTTTGGATTCATGACTTAATTATGAATTAATTAGCTGTCAGTTGTAATTTCACTCGCGGCAAGCTTGCAGAGGTAACAATGCAGGCTCTAATACCGTTTAAGGCCTTAAGCTACAGAAGCGTCATCTGTAATGGCTGCCGTGAGAAAATTCGACGGTTTGCAAATAATTACTATTATTGCCTTTTACTCTTCTAATACACCATGTCTGAAACTGATGAATTGCGTCCGTGTCGTACGTGTAATATAAACGTTCTTTCCTAAATCGTACACGTGTGCACCATGCATGGCGTCCAAGGCTTTGCTGTGATGCCGCCGTTTTGCGACGGCGAGGAAAGATCGCCAGTAAACCACAACTTTCAATTCAAGGCCTGCACTTATCCACGAAGGGGTCACTGCTTTGTTCAAAGGTTAGCAAACAAGGTTCAAGTGCTCTCAAGTTGGTAAGTGTGCAAAATAATGCCGTATATTATTGCATTAGATGTAAGTCAGCAAGCTTAAAAAAGAAACAGCGAGCCTGCGTAGCTGTTGCCTGCACCGAGATCTACGATAGATATTATAAAGATTATTATGGGGCAAGGTTCCTGAGTTTTCCTTATCCCTGAAACATCAGCTGTATGACATGATCTGATGGCATACATTTGAAATATGGAATTCTTTCTGTTGATGCTACAAGTCTATCATTTGTTTTCAAATTTGTCACCTACTATAGTATATAATTTCAACCACTCTAAAAAACTACCTCCACATGTACATCTTTTCTCTTATCCCCTAGTATATACAAATACACTTTTACACCATGTGTGTTCAACGTTGTCGTGCTATAGCGTTGGTAAAGTCTTATGTGATATTTTCCCACA
Source organism: Sminthurides bifidus (assembly GCA_009872375.1). Lineage (NCBI taxonomy): Eukaryota > Metazoa > Arthropoda > Collembola > Symphypleona > Sminthurididae > Sminthurides > Sminthurides bifidus. The sequence goes on from VRMD01000446.1 coordinate 1,554, forward strand.
TCCCTCTAACTTAATGATATCCTCGTTCAAGTCTATCGCGAGTTCCTAACAAAAGTAGTTTAACTAACGCACATTTAACCATATTCACGAGACTGTATATAGCCTTGATGAAATCACTGCGTAATTCTACCCCTAACTCATTTAGCTACGCTAACTGTATCTATCTTGTAGCTATTATCACGACGAGAAAGAAACATTTACGAGCAGGATTACTTTACTTTAACATGCCGAAACTGTTTGCGCATTAATTCACGCAAAGAGCAAAGTTCCCTTTGAACTTCTGCAATGATGCGTACTTCATTCATCGGCAAATAATTACTGATGATGAGTCTCCACCTGGTAGAGAAACTGTTCCGTTAGTTTTTGTAGACGAACACACAGAACACACTGGCAATTGCAGTGGATATTATCACCAAGAGCCATGATAAATTGCTCGTAGACGTGATATTCTCTCTTTACAGGGCGTCCGTGAGAATCTATCACCCTTCCCTCAAGTCCGGGCACAAGGCGAATTTTCATTTCTGAAAGTGATGATGATGAGTCGTGGTAGCACTTAATTTGCTCTAAGTTTGCCCCTACATGTGCTCTTCCATTAGTTTTTAACCTCGACGACGAACTGACTAGTACTGAGACGGCAACGCATTCGTAACAACAATCCCTAAAGCATATATGTTTGCAAAATCTATATACTTTTTTAAACTGCGACAAATATCATATTACAAAGAACACCACGATAGTTTGTCAACATCTATACTTGTAACCCGTCTAAAAGCTTTCCCTACTTGCTTCTCGTAATACCAGTATTTTGGTTTCCGTTCGGAAATGTGTAAACATCACCCACATTTACAACTCTAGTAATAATTAAATACCCATATCCATCTCACTTAATCTCTATAAGGGCACACTATTGCTCTCTGGTAAAAATGAAAACGATATGATGACGACAATGACTCAAACGATTACGATTTGCAGTCTTGCCTCAACACAACTCCGATCCTTGGAGAAAACGGAATAAAAAGTTTTTGAAATTATAGCGGTGTACTAGGATGCAAGTGCATGTACAGTACATGACCTGTCTGTGACCTGGTAAAAAAACGTGAAAACGTTTGATGCATGTAAAAAATCGGCGATAAAAAAGTGTTGCTGAAGCTTAAAACACGTATCGACTCAAATTCACTCGGGACTACTGAAAGTAACTTGGAAAAGAAAGAGTAATGGGGTTGGTAAACAGAATGACTAAAACATACAGTCACTTTGAGGTGCTGGAATGTTTTTGAACTTGAATGTGTGAGACTAGATTGCATAAGCGCCTATTTTCGTTTACAGAGCGTGTCTGTAGGCAATCTCTTTAACTTTGCATATAATTTCATCTAAATCACTATCGACACTTAAAGGCGACTTGAACATGTACTGTTCCACATAACTAAGAAGCGCAACTTTCAGTTGAAAATGAGGTAATCCGTTTTCACTCTTCACCTGTTCCTAGTAATCTGCAAGTTTAAGTCATCAATCTTCGCAAGCAGTGCCTTGGTTAGTTTTGCTTTCCCTACCTATTAACTTAAAGCCTAGATGGAATCCTTTACATGACAAGAAGCGTATCTCGTTAAAGCTATTCAGCTTGATTGGAGGTAGAAAAGGTTATTCGAATGATTAGATTTTGAGGTATTGATATTGGTTTAGCGACGAGTTTATGATTCTGATGACGGAAGGGCACGAAATTTTGATACTAATTCTTCCCTACTACCGCTTTATAATATGTTAAAACTATAATTTGATAACAACTTTATGCATAAACCACAGTTTCATAGACGATTTAACCCTGAGTCAACCATGAGGTATATTGGCTTTGATCGCAGTTTTGGTAAAAGTAACTCTTTCTCGCGACATCCTGAATTCTAAATCCAGGTGGACAACCACTGGTAATGGCCTACCAGCTAAGCGTCAAAGGATACAAGTTGTATATCCGCAACAGTCCAGGCCAAGGTCAAGCGGTGTCTTGGACCTTGACTCAAACCAATTTGGAAGCCACGATGGCACGTGCCTCACGGCGCCCAATAGCTAACGATGCTACTGAACTTAAACGATAAAAACAAAGATTACTTTCTTATAACGGATTTCCTCACGCATCCTCATCTCCGGACTCTTCAGCGGTCTCTGCGGCATGCACTTGAGACTTTTCCACCGCATTTCTGTAGAGATTAGCCGCTCGCTGAGCGTGCTGAAGCTGTCCACCTAGAGCCAGAGAATTTTCAGCGATGAATTGCAAATAAGTATCCAAAATTGCAGACCCGGTGGTTCCTGGGTCAATCTTGGGTGGGCCGGGCATTGAGGAAGATCGACTGGATTTTGGACTTCCTGGCTTATCTGATGAACTAATCGCCGTGACTTCCAGACCAGGTCGTCGCATAGACGTTGGCGAGGGTACTGTGAATCAGTTGATTTTGCAATTATCAAATTTCGGCAGCCTTTTTCGGAAAGCTGGCAAATGTCAACAAACAAGCGCAATACTCACCCGCTAGGTAATTCGGAGGATGGAAACTTGATTCCCGCTTTGGCTAATAGGCGTGCAGCTAACTGAGGATCAAAAGGTGCAGGCATCGGTAATACAGGAAGGTCTTTGGTGGAAATCCCCCTGTGCTGTCTGCTCATATGCGAATGCAAGGAATTCCTAGATTTGGCAACCGTAACCGCAAAGGACACATCGGTATCCAGGGCAGATGGTATGCTTATCTTCCAGGTGAGTTCGCAGCGTATGAGCTGATCGATAGATTTTCCCGCATTTTGGACACGGTCTGGGATCCGTAGCTCTTACTCGAAGCATATCTAGACTTCTCCGCGACACTGTAATAACGGTAATGAGGCAGAGGATTAGTCATTCATACAGACTTGGGCATGAAGCGAATTCCGCTCGTGAGAAAATGCCAGCTTCACAGAATAGGCTGGAACAGGCTCGGATCAACCCTTCATCATATGTACATAATGTACTTACCATCCAGTGAAGAACCGTTGTTTTGCATACTTGATGGACCTGGTAAAAATCCTGGCAGACCTGGATGGAATGAATTCATTCGTAGATCAATGTTACGATTGTACGTAGTGATTAATGATATGAGTGATCAATGTCTGTTACTATGTCTGACCAGGACTCACCTTGGAAGCCTAGCAAAGCAGCAGCTGCGGGGAATCTCATTGCCTCGGTTAGTGCGTGAGCTGACAATTCCTCGCAAGATTCAATCCCGTCCATTCCTTTGTCGTCATATTTCATATCCGCCTCATCTGGAGAACTGTCTTCGTCCATCATCATTGCTGAAACAGAAAATTGACCAATTTGGCGTCACTATTTCGATCTCTTAACACCTCGGTAAGTCAATGTCTTAATTTACGAACGTTTGAAGTAATTCTCATCGATGTGCCCTATAATTTACCATTTGAATTGCTGGTGTCCATTTTGTTGGAAGTGTCCTCGACCTGCTCCTTGTCATAACTCTGTCTTCCTTGTTCCAAAGCTTGTATCAGTATGCTTCCATTATTGCTAACTATGCTGAGTTGTGGGACAAGCCTTCTTCTCTGTTCCGCTTTCAGTATTGCCGTTAGACTGATTGCTTGCAGATTCTTGATTCTTGGTTTCCTTACTAGGTGTGCTGGGAGGTAAGGTATCAGGCATTTCTGAGGACTGTTGCCCATTTTGCTGTTGAGGCTGGCTATTCGTTTGATTGTGACTTTCTTGACGCATACTTGTAGGTTCATCTTCTCCTACAGCTAGTCGCTTGGCTGTGGAATCACAAGAGCGCTCAATTCTGCTGTTGAGGCTGGCTATTCGTTTGATTGTGACTTTCTTGACGCATACTTGTAGGTTCATCTTCTCCTACAGCTAGTCGCTTGGCTGTGGAATCACAAGAGCGCTCGTCAGGCTCCAGTCTCACTTCCGGTATATGCAAAGGAGGAGGTGTTGCTGAGACGGATGGTGATCTCGGAGGAGAGATATGCGGCACATCAGTTAGCCCTTTCACCTGCAGAGTTTGTGCAGTTCTCAAGAATTCTGTGAGGTCATCCTGGCAAACTTGCACCTCTCCGTGGTACATGAAACTAAGGAGCGATTCCATATCCTGGTATCGAACATCTTTAAGGATCACGATTGGATGCTGGCACGGGTTATCCTGCAATCCCAACACTTATTAGTCAAACTCTCCAATCACAGGTCGGAAACTAAAGCCGAATGCCTGCCTACGTCATATTTACGCACCCTCCTGCATCGTAAATCTAGATGTAAAGATTTATCTCATTTAGTATGGCAATGAGAATGAGATCGCTTTTGCACTACGTAGCATTTAAAATCGAAATTCCTTCCAAAGTACTGATATTGTTGGACAACGTTTGTCATTGATGTATAATTAGTACATCGGAATCGCATTCAGTTTGGCATAATGAAAGTGGTTGAATAGGCTACCAGAACGATTCTGTCACCCCTGGTTGCAAATTATTCGCAGCATGATTTCATTGCCTACAAGGTTACAAGAATTTGAAATTTTCGAAAGGGAAACTTTATTTCCCAATTTTTGGCGTGAGCATAACCCAATGAAAGAGACAACCTTACTTGTAGGAATCGGGAACCTGAGCATAACCCAATGAAAGAGACAACCTTACTTGTAGGAATCGGGAACCTAAGAAAAAGACTAGTGTGCGTCTATGGCAAGGATTTCCGCCTCTGAGCTTAGCTGTAATTGTCATTGGATGGGCACAAAAACTTCAAATGCAAATACTGTAGTGTATAGCTGCTGTGATACTTACCTTGAGTAATTTCCTGAAAAATGGACTAGCAGCTGATAGGATGACTTGATGAGCTTTGATAGATTTACCATCGCAAGCGATAGTAACATCAACAAAGTCTTCATTCTCTTTTAGGGTTTTGAAGGCAGATACGATGTTAGAGTAGAAGTCATTCCATCGTAGACTGTATCGCTGATCGTCCCCCATTCCTTGTTAGTTTGAATTAGACGAAATGAATCCAATAGAAAATCACACAACTTTGCTTTTATTTCCACCACTGCACGCAAAATTACTTGATTTACTTCCAACCAGGCGTGGAAAGCTTCGGCGAAAAAGTTGTAGAGCTTCAGAAAAACTTTCACTAATACCCGTAGTTTGTACACTTACAGTTCACTAATTTCTACTACCCGTGAATTTGACTAGACCCGTAGCAGATTTGCAAGATTCACAATTGCAGTCATTCCTGGAACAGAAGAAAGAGTTTTGCGTTAATCGGACGGCTTGTACTTGTAGGAAAGATGTCACTTTTTCCGGATGTGAAAAATTTGTATTGGGAAACTCTTTGAAAGTGGGATAAATAGGTGGCTGACAGAAGAATTTAATGGCATTGGAAAAGAAGGATTTATTGGTCTTGGAAATTAATCTTGTGGAAAACACAACACGGAATGATAACTTGTCGACGGGATCGCTCCATTGTTGATCGAACAGAAAATACAGTTCAGTCTTTGGAGCTCCTAGTTAAATTATTAAGTTGGTATCAGCATGTTTTCATGCTGTCCTGTGGTAATTTTTGTACAGAAGCAGGAGCTGAGTGTGATCCTTGTGCAGAGTTGGAAAGGGACTACTTTGAGTTCCCGGGTTTTGGTTCAGATTGTAGTTTGCGGGAAGAAACGGAGAGTGAGGTACTACTGTTGGTAGTTTGGTAGGAGCTGGAGGATGCTGATAAGAAGTTTGTGAGTGACTCCTCATGCAACTTTCTCCGACTGTTCTTGGCTCCTGAGCTTTCTACACATGGTGTGGTATGGATGCAAGAAGAATTGAAGAGGACGTGTGTGGATAGTGAGAGTGAGAGTGAGAGCGTGTGTGAGTATGAGTGCGGTTTTTGCAAATGTGTTGCACACGAAGTCCCGTTCTGTCTTGTCGCTTTTGCAACGACCAATTTGGAGTCCTTACCTGTATCAGGATGTTGGGGCAGTAGATTCCCTGTAGAAGGATTGTGGCAAGGGATCCCAGAACGTGTAAAAATTCCACTCACTCCTGCTCCGAACAAGATGTGCAATAGAGGTGCGTTAGTTAGCGTGAGGATGAAGATGAGAAAAGTCTTTCACTTCACTTCCTTTTGGTCAGAGTGGCCTTTGAGGGACTGAGATGTGAATGTGTCGTTAAAGACGTGGACACGTACAATTAGCAGGGAAGAAGTACGAGTCAACTTGTCTGCTGGTGCGGACAAGTGTGAACTGTGTCGGAGGACAAGGAGAGTAAGAGCACATGTTTTGAAAAAATATTTCAGCGACAGAACCAAGAAGGGATGATAGCGGAATGATAGAACGAAATGTAATAAATTAAAAGGTCCTTATGTTTTATGAGTGTGACGCCATGGAGTGAAATTGAAGTCAAAGTAAGGAAGGGGATATCAGAAATTACTTGAGGGGTCGGCTCTGGCAGGCAGCAGGGTTCTGTCTGTTACTCAATGCTGTGTGCTGGTTGTGTTGGTGCTTTCTAAAAGTTATATTGCCTACATGGATCTTTCCGAATTGCAGTAACAGCAAGTAAGCAAAAGCAAGCAGGCCAGGAACGGAGGAGCAAAAACACGGAAAGCGAGAATCGTTTAGAGACAGCGGAGCAAGCAAGGAAGCAAGCTAGGAAAGGAAGCACTGTGAGCCTGGCGGAGAGGGAAGGTTGAGCTGGAGAGAAAACAGGGGGACTTGGTGATAAACATTACCCGTAACTGTGCATTATCCGAAATGCGTGTTTTTGTCCGGGAATACCCGGGTAATTTCTCGCCCGAGCCTCCCACCAACCTCCCAGCTCATTAATCACCTACTCTTACCTCCCCCAAATAATCAATAATACTTTCAGTTCATTTATGCACCTCGCAATGAGATGTAACCCAATGTACGAGCCGAGTCTCCATCATCAGAGCGTATGCCTAAATACCAAAGTACGCATATCACCGCTTCCTGCCTCCTTTTGCTTACTCTGACTCGGTGGTAGTGAGGCGTCATTCTCGCTACGCTCCTCCATCTTATTCTTACTTCTCCTTTTCCTGACTTCTATCACCTATCTCCACAACATTTCCACGTACAAATCTTCCTGCATGTATTACTCCAAACGCTCATGCACATTCGCATCATTTCTCTTAAATCCTTTCTCCGTCTGCTAACTCGCTTTCTTCGTACTCCTGTACACGCTTTTTATTTTAGTCCCTCCACCTTTCATCTTTCCTTGAACCCGACTTGAGAGTGGGATAGCGGGAGAGAGAGAGAGAAAGGCAGATACTCAGAAGAGCGAGAGAGAGAGAGAGAGACAATTCGAATCCATAAACCAATAGTTCCCCAGATTCTCATCGCATTCGTCAACCGTAATACTATTTTAAACGCCATCTCGTAAACCTCCATCCGTTCAATTTTAACGACATGCATAAATGAGCCATTGGAACGTTTCACGGCAGGACGGCATGGCGTTACCGTGAGCCGCAGCAGTCACTCTCCTCCGTAGAGAAGACAATCACCAAGCAGTGTTTTAAACGCAAGTCAACTGAAATCTTCTCTATTTCCATCACACGTACTTCTGTATCGATTCTTTACCAATTTACTTGCACCAAGAGCCCACCCTCTCATTGCAGTGATCACACGCATCACAACTCAATTGACATTACGAGATATGTCAGTCCCCATCACCTCTGTGTCAGTGCACGACAGCTTTCCCTCCCTCAGCAGTAATCTGAGCCTCAGCCCGTCTCCTAATGTCTTAACAGGATTCCCGAGGCCGATCCTTTGTTTAAAATCCACCGAGGAAAAAATATCGACGAAGCTTCAACCCTAACTCCCTCCTATGCCTCGTGTACACTCACAATTAACAATTGAGGCACTCACTTTCTCTCGCGTTGCCATGAGACTGGCTTTGTCATTCGATAAATCTCCTTTGGATAGTTCAAACTCATGAAACCTCGAATTTCTCCTACTCTAAGTCTAAGAACAATTTTCTGTCCTTCTAGCACATGAGCAAACCTTGAATGTGTGTGACTATTGGCGAATTCTTGAAAAACATCAAAGTTAAATGCAAAAGTTGAAACGTGAAGCAAAAAAAGCATTTGATATAGACCAGCTAAAACCAAGATATTTTTTTAAAATGATTGCTTAAAGCATTGGCTGCATCTGCTATCGTTTTAGTTTGCATTTGAAAGGTTACGTGTCCCTAGACAGTTTGAACTGAGGATGTGTCCATATCCGATTACATTTGGTGAGCTCTTTGCATAGAGAGGACGACGACTCGGTGATTCATTTGTTACCACCTCGCCCCACCTCGGCTCGACTGGGGTAAAACACGGGGGAAGCGTGTTTTATCATAAAAGTACACTCCCCTTGGTCTTGTCATTAAGAGCATGAAGCATTTGTATTTTCATATGCATCTCTCGGTAATCAGGATGGTACATGAGCAATCCATCTCGGCGTGTTCACCTCGAAGAGGCTTCCTTCCTACCCTTGCATTTTGCAGAGTAAGCGGGATATCCACTGCTGGCGTCATTTGAAGGAGCTGGATAAGTCTGCGTTTTAGCCGTAGAAGAAGAGCATGAGTTGCTCACATCTTTCCATCAGTACAGGAGGAGGACACCCGTTCCAGTAATTATCCAGCATTTTCCAGGGTGGCATCCTCCCTCCCTCCATCCAATCCTCGCAGATTCGTCTAAATCCATCCTCTTCTGTCTCGGTGCTCCTCATGCTATTACTTACGAATACTGTTGGTACAAGCTCTTTGCTTTCGCTTCCTTTCATATGGTATTTTCGCTTTCTCAATAATATTCTTCATACTCCGCACTCGGCAGCAGCATTACCCCTTTCCTCTTGCTCGTCCTGCAGCCAGTGCTAGGCACTATGTAGCTACAAGCAGCACGCGTTTCCCCAACAAAACAATCCCCCGAATTTACATTTTCTCTCGCTCCCATCGCAATCAGTACTGCCAGTCAGTTCCGCCAATCCACGTCTTCCATTACTCTTCCATTGAACGGCTAAATAGTCGGCTGTGTATAGCCTCTTCCATCATGTCATAATTATATTTATTCCACCACCACCTCACCCCCCTCTTTCTCTTCTCTCCTCCAGACTCATCAAGCTCAAAACCAAACTCCACTTCACCCTTGCTTTCTTCCTCCTCGTCCTTTCTCCCTGGGTCGTCATCAGCAGCCAAACTTTTTTATCTTTATCTCCTCATCCATCTCCTGCAAACTATCCAACAACATGCACTTTACGCACCCCCTCCCGAATCCTCACTCTTAGCACGAGCCATCCCACCAAACCATGTTATCATTTCCAGCCAGAATTAAGAATCAAGGTATCCATCAGCAGTTTCATTGTTTCCACAAAATGGTCTTCGTGGCTATCATCCTTTGTTGTTATTGTCTGCCAAACCGGGCACAATTCATCGCACCGCGTCCATGTAACGTCACACCGCAATCCTCGCCATCCCTCTCCTCATCCCCTTCATTCACATGACAGCATGTATTAACAAAGCCACTAGATCATCTCTCAGTTTGTTCTGTATCGCTCTTTGCTCTACATTTCACATCAATGGGATACCATATCGTTTCATGGTTACGTATCTCTGCTTATTAACCTGCTCACAACTCTCAGTTCACTGCTATTCCAGAGACCTAAAACAAGGGGCCTGTAGCTGTGTGTATTGAGTTTGAATTTTTTAAAACCTCAAACATGCATGCTTAGCTCATTCATGGCGTCTTTGAGGATTCGTAACGACTAACACATTTGCCAAACACCAACAGCTATAGACAGAAAGTAATTTCGCCGTTCTCCAATTTTTTGAAGTTGGGAGAAACCCTGATGCTGCCACAGCTTTCTCCTTCGGTACAAGCGGATTCTGGAAGAGCGGCTTGCTTTCTGGATATGATGTGGGCCATGTGTGAAGAAGAGGGAATTCTTTTATGTGGGCCTGTCGACAAATCCCTGCAGTTGCACTCGCATGTGTGTATGTGGGTGTGCGAAATGAGCTGTGGTGGGTCCTTTACACATTTTCTTTCATCTGCAAGCCATGTTCTGCAATCCCATTGAGACTCGACTCGCTTCCGCAGTCGGATTGCAACCAAGGGTGAGTAGGCCGTTTCCCAAATTGTCAAAAGATATATGGCACCATCCCCTTTCGCATCTTCGAGGGTCTCAGCCTTTCCATGTGATCTTGCAAGACGGAGGGCAATAAAAAAAGAGGTTTATGTACTCAAATCAGATTACAGAGTTGTGAGCCGAGCTTTCCGCTTTGCCAAGCAGGAGCTGCTATATATGCTTCCCGCCTTTTCGCATTCCCCACAGTAACATCTCTTTTACCGCCTTTTCACTTTGTAGGCCATCCTTTGAACAGACCTTCTTTTCTCAGTCAGTAGGTACAGTAGGTGGCTTGATGCATTTCCTAGAAAACTTGCTTCCGCAATCTTTGCCCAACTTTTCACCCGTCCTTGAAAAATAACTGTCCAATCCCTGTGAATCCATTTTCTCCCTCCCCATTCATTTTATTCCTCGGCATCGTCTTCCATTCCCCATTATCTGCAAACCTTCACCCTCAGAAACATCCCGTCCCAGTGAAATAGTGAACGCCCATGCTCCACACATGCACCTCAAGTATCTACTCACAAAACTAGTTTCCTTTGATCGTCTCTTCTACTGTATGCACTGAAACTGCAATAGCACTTCTGCATCGACGCTCCCGCTAGTGTGCAACTGCACTTCGGATGCAATTTATATTTCATAGCCTGCACCAAAACGGACATGGAAAAACTTCTATGGTCCGACTGCTTCCTCTAAACTCTCAGACACACTTTCTCTTCCTCCATGTTAATCTTTCCATTACAATATAATGGATCAAGCTGGTATTTTTATCACGGGGATGAATTTTAGAATGCAAGGAGAAGCGTGTAAACTCCTGGGATTCTCACACTCAATGCCAGGAAGAGCTTACGTAGAAAGTTCTTATTGTAACCTGAATTGCGAATTTATCCTGCCAACAGACGCATGGTAGCACATTCACAAAGAGGAGCATTTGCTTTGCTGATTTCAAAGCCACGACTTTGCTTGGAAGCACGTGGATCTTTTCCTGGAAAGGAGTTCATTCTGAGTTTGAACTCTCATGTTTGCAGCTGCCATGCCGATGCTTCTTTTGATGCTTCACATGAAAGTGTGAGCGGGGACGTTTTTGTTCCTATACAATCAGCCAAAGACTTGTTCTATTTTCTGCTTTGTTCAGCTGGGAAATTTTTGCAGCTATAAGTTGTGGGCATTCTTTTCCTCTGTTTTATACGGAGGAAGCATTGCTGTGCCCCAAACTGTTCCATGCTGCGGACTTGACTTTGTGGCAGGAGTGAAAGAAAAATGAAAGCTTTCAAAAACACACGAGAATGCAAAGTCTATTTGTACATGCTGTTTGTCAGCCATCATTGCAGTGGAAGTAGGGAAAAAATTGAGACGAGTAAAAAGCGACAAATCCCACATAACGAGCTTCAATCCATGACCCCGAGTAAAAGCTTAAGTACATCTCCAATTTCGCTGTGGGTTTACTTGCAAGGAGAGAAAAATGCGACTTTGAGCACAATATGCATGAGGAATGAGAGCTGGAAGGAGGACGGTGATTACCAGAATCGGCATGGGATTTTGGTTGATTGTGTGCGATACACAAGTTATGGAACTGGTTTACGTTCGATTTACGAGTGAATGTGACATGCATTAGCTGAAGGCTGGAAAAAGTTTGCATCAAAGGAAACGCGGAAGGCGGAGGTAAAAATACAGCACGACCTAAGGCTTGTAAGAGTGGACAATTTAGAGGAAGAAAATGTTTGCTACTACTACGCGCTTACCTTTGCATGACAGTTGGGAATTCTTGAGTCGGCAGAGTAGGAGCTGTGTGTGCGGAGCGTTCGAACTAGGCTGAAAGGCGAGGGGAAAGTACGAATGCGTAATTTGGTTCGACTGATTTAACTCCATGGCCGTAAATTCATGTAGGAGCCGTGTCAGAGGATTTTGAGTAATTTCGGTGTTGAATTAGGCATTCAGTTGCGGAGTCGGGGCGGATCCGGTTTGCATCTTTAGCTGGTTGGAGGTTGATTTCCGTATTCCTGTTGTTTGGCCCGGTTGCCAGCCCAGGGTTAAGAGTGGGGACGGAGGAGTGAATGTAAGAGTACTGAGCAAGGCAGCCGAGGTAATTTAGCGTTACCTTCATGCACGAAGACTAAGGACGCGGAGGTTAAGCAACGATGAGGCAGAGCAGAAAGTAAAAGCAACCAGGGAAGGAGTAAAGTAAGCGAAAAGCAAATCGTCATCATCATCATCATCATCATCGGCATGCAAGAAGGGAGATGTACGACGTTGTTGCCATTGCGAGCGCAATGAAACTTTGAATACGGGAGAAAGTAAGAGAAAGCAGGAGAAATTACAGGGCAGGATGAAGGAGCAAGTCTGTTTGGGTACTCTTCTTCTGGTAGTTTTCTGTGAGGAAACGATTAATCGTTTTTATTCCTCCGCACGAACATTAAGGATGGAGCTTTTACGGGTTGATTATGTCATTTCGGTGTTCGTCCGGCGCTTTGGCTCTTCCATGTGTTACATTTTATCGAATTTTCACAACTTCTCCGATATTCCTCCTCCCGACTCCTTCCCTCTCATTAGACCTTGGTCTCCAGACTCATCAACGTTACATGAACGGCATTATTTTCTAAATCTTCCCAAACATCAGAATTTACATACTCCTCTCTCCCCGGCGTACATACTGTACACTCATCTCGCGGTACTTCTTCCAGCCCATAGCATAGTTCCTCCACGCTCCTTCCCCTGCTCTGCTCTCTCTCTATACTGATGCCCCTTTCCTGATCAACGCTCGCTAGTCGCCTTCAGTTTCCACCATTTACGTCCATAATTTAGAATCTGCATTGCATTGCTGTCTAGTAAAGCTCGGTTCGGATTCCTATTTCTGTCTGGATCGGAAAACACTTCACTTTGCATACACCTCGGCCGTTTTCTCTCAACTTTACTCCTTCCTTATCGAGTTGAATAGTAATCGGATTTCGCTCTTGGGAGAGACCCAAGGTTTCTGCATTTAAGTTGTTGTTATTATGTGCAAACTTGCTAAAGATTCCACTACACCCAGCCGTCTTCTCCATCATCTTCCCTCCTTAGCTCGCCCCCACCCCTCCGCCAACTTACACTCTCTTTCCTTTATTTTCTTGAAACTTTCTCGCACTAAATAAATTTACCAATCAAAATAATCCATTTCTCACTCTTTCACCACACTTCTGCGGCCTTTTATTTTCCATATCCCACCAATCAAATTACTTTCCCATTAAAAATCCCTGGACTCTACCTCACATCTTCTTTAATTCCTTCCCTTCTATTTCTTCTTAACGACCCACAACCCATTGCCCTTTCAAACGGCCCATTACGCGGTCAGTCTTTCTCATTCTCCATGCTTCTCTTATAAACTTTTTTCCCGTCCTTCCTTCCTTGAAAGGCCCCTTTGTTCCTTTTATTCAGTTTCAGCAGAAAGCAAAGCGTAAGGTTTGCACTCATTTGCCATGATAAAATTGAGCCATGCATACCAGTCCCTGCACGAAGAAAATGCTCTGATTAAACACTCTCGCTAAACTAAAGCATCCACTTGCTTTACCTGGAGCTGCATGTTGGTCCACTTGAGCTAGTAGCTCCTCCAGCTAGTTTTGAAAATTGCGTAATACCACTTTGTGACGGTAATTATATCGGTTACAATCCGGATTTAATTGTGATTAGTAATTACCTATGTGGCCTTCATAATAATTTAAAGATGATGAATCCATGACAATGGTTTGAATGATATCTTGTCAAAGGACAGTTCTCTGCAGTAGGCTGTCGCGTTTATAACAATGCTGGACGTTACTAACTTACTGTACCTGCAGTACTTTAAAACGTTGACAAGTTTTCCTTCGAAATGATGACGCTCGACATTTGTTACTTGAACAGAGACAGGTCCTTCATTCCACAATGCTATTGCAATGAATCAGTCATTGCTGAATAGGTGATCAGAGTTTAGACGGTAATTATATCGGTTACAATCCGGATTTAATTGTGATTAGTAATTACCTATGTGGCCTTCATAATAATTTAAAGATGATGAATCCATGACAATGGTTTGAATAACATCTTGTCAAAAGACAGTACTCTGCAATAGGCTGTCGCGTTTATAACAATGCTGGACGTTACTAACTTACTGTACCTGCAGTACTTTAAAACGTTGACAAGTTTTCTTTCGAAATGATGACGCTCGACATTTGTTACTTGAACAGAGACAGGTCCTTCATTCCACAATGCTATTGCAATGAATCAGTCATTGCTGAATAGGTGATCAGAGTTTGGTAAGACATTACGTGCGCCTTCTCCCGTTCGAATGGCATTGCCTTCCAGTAAGTAAACGCGCTTCAATTCCCCTCAATAGCAGTGGAGTAAGGAACCCCAAGCGGTTTGTACTCGTTGGCCTGGTACTAGGAAGCAGTTCGGTGCCTCATGCTCTCAAGTGCAATTGATTTTATCGCAATAACCATTACGCAGAAGCGAAATTACATTGACATAATCCAAACATTATGCACCTCAGGAACAAATTTCACCCCTCTCACTCACTCGCACCGAGAGCAACTCCCATTGTCCAAAGTAATTACAGCCCGACTGACGTCACACAGCACCATTTCTGCTTGACATTTCCAGATAATTGAAAATGCCAATTCCTTCATGTTCCAGCGGAGTTGAGAGCTCGACCAAAGCTTGCTTTCACTAAAACATTGGAGCAATCAAGAGATTATACTCTCCGAAGGTGTTAACATCCATGTCCCTCTCTGCAACCTCAGCTCTGATTTATTTTCTTCTTTCCTTCCTTCCACTGTCCGCTTTCACAAATCCGAAGACTGTCTCTTTCAGTTTGTCCGTGTAACACCGACCTTAAGAACTAGTAACCGTGGTCTAGCTTCACGTTTTCATGGTCCCATTGCGCGCCATCTGGAAGCAGATCTTTGAGCCAGTTGCTTTCTGCGAGAGAGAAAGTCGCAGAGGGAGCTCAAATGAGAGTATAGACTATTGAAAACGCCAATCTCCATTTCCACAAGCATGGCCGAAGTATTGGCTGAGAGTTGTTGATTCAAACATTTGGATGAACTTCGAAAAGGACACTATTAGCTGCATGTCCGCCTTATCTGAAATAATCAACCTACCACAAAGTTTTACCTACCTTTATTTCGCTGCAATTGTCTTCCCGATTATTCTGTATCGTGTACCGACATGCTAAAAGCTCCAAATTACTGCTTCATTCTCGTCCTTTTTGACATGTAGCAATATTCTAGAAACTTAATTATGTACATGTTCCGTGGTTTCACGGTTTCCTCGAAAATCTATTATTAAACGAAATGATAAACACCAAGGACGTGAAACGTTGTAATATGCCTAAATCTATATGTCTTTTACAGTGTCACTCAAACTAAATCTATCCATCACAATTGAGAGGTATAATGGAACAAAAGCAAAGGTAATTTCAGAAGTAATAGGAACCCTCACATGTGGCAAACGTCACCACATGAACTCTTTTTTTGAAGAAAGTTACAATTACCTTGGCAGGACTACAATTAGGAGTTGACCTGAACAGGTTATTTTCGAAATGTCTGGCGTTGTCGCACTATAATATAATTCATATCCTGATTTTCCCCGAGAATAAATGACGTCAAGAAGCAATAAAACTAAAGTCGAAAGCACAAGGCTTTTGCAACCCTTGTGCAGTGTGCATCTAAGCTGTAAAAGAACAACAATCAGTGTTAGAGTTAGATATTCTCAAAGAAAATTAGCGAGCAGTATTAGCAAACATCTTTTTCGGCGTTACTAGAGAATCAGTTTTTGTTTCCTATATTGATTCGACGCTAGAAGAAATGTTGCGGATCCAACAATTACTTGTTGATTTTCACCATTTATTCCATTTCACGAAAATATTTTATGTCCAGCCATTCGAATGGAACACGTGTTCGCATCAAACATACCCTGTGGAACGGAATACTGTGCTTTTTCGACTGTGGCAAGCAAAATATCTTGGGAATGCTTGCCAATTCAATATACGTTTTTATTCGCTTGGGCAAAATTCTTCATTCCGATCTGAGCTTGACTCATAAAGCGATTGCAGTGATCATTTCCACTTGCTACGGCGTTGGATTTGTCAACGAATGGTTTGTGGTTAAGCACCTCGAATTGTGGGGTCGATATATCGGCCAGATACTCATGCATTATAAGCATGTTGAAGGTAACTCTACAGAATCGTTAACTTTGAAACCCGAGTAAAAATCAAGTAACGTTATCAGTCCTTAATTAGTCTTGTACAATTTTAGCCAAGCTGTTCCGGCACGAGGAGTCACCGAAACTGTTGCAAATAGCGGATCGAATCCGTCTATTCACATCGATATTCCTGGCCGCTAATGTGATAACCTATGGGTCTCCATTCGGTCCTCTTTGAAGAAGCTTCTCCTGCAGCTTTCTTCCCTGAAATAGCGTATGCCCTCAACATCGATGTGAAACAGCTCAAATGGACATATAAAGTACCGATAGTGTTGATGTTGGGAGGGCTACAATTCTACCTAATTTTTAATGTTGCCGCAATGATTGTACTCACCTGCCAAATAATCGTAACAGCACTGTTTCTGTCGAATATCGTCTTGAGACGTTTAAGGTAAATATTCGGTATGGCAATAATTAACACTTGCGTAAGCTCGGAATTCGAATGGTATCGTTGCAGATACTATTTGCCTGACCTTTGTTACAGATCCGATGCGAACCTTTTGGCGAAGGATGACCTGACTTTTCGCAACTTCATCCTCAATTATGATGCAATTTGGATTTTGAATCGCATAATGGAGGAGATTTACCAGCATGTACATTTATTCACGAAAATGCTCGTGTTGTTGTCAAGCATCTTTTGCTCATACTGCATTGTTCGCATCGGTGGTTTCGTGGGGGTTGTGGGCGCCCTTGCTGGCATCACCGGTGTCGGGTGCATCCAAACCCAAATGTATTTTATGGGAACTTTGTATTCTGATTCGTCAAAAGTATTGCTGAGCTGGAATAGCCGTCATGATCTCTCCATTTTACAACGAAAAGCACTCCGATCTCGGCACGTGATAGCGTATCATGTCGGCAACAGTTATTTTGTTGACAAATACTTGTGCATTACTTACTGGAAAATTTTAATTCAGAACAATGTAACGATGCTAATGATAACGGCCTGAGTAGCATGTAGATCCAGTCATCTTGTGTGTATGAACTATGAAGGGAGTTCAAGTTTCCAACAAGAGTGAAAGTTTGAAGAAATGCATGCAAAACTTCGTGCAACCGGACATAATAGTTACTGACGATTTCACGAGATGGAGTGGCATTCGAAGCTAGGTTATTCTGTACCTGATTGAAAGTTAACACGGCTCATGCCATCGTACAGTTCTGTTAAAGTCAAGTTGATAAAGATAATTTTTCACATGTACCCCTTTCGTTCGAGTTCGAAACTATTTAACAATATGGAAAATTTTAATTCAGAACAATGTAACGATGCTTATGATAACGGCCTGAGTAGCATGTAAATCCAGTCATCTTGTGTGTATGAACTATGAAGGGAGTTCAAGTTTCCAACAAGAGTTAAAGTTTGAAGAAATGCATGCAAAACTTTGTTCGACCGGACATCATAGTTACTGACGACTTCACGAGATGGAGTGGCATTCGAAGCTAGGTTATTCTGTACCTGATTGAAAGTTAACACGGCTCATGCCATCCCACAGTTCTGTTAAAGTCAAGTTGATAAAGATAATTTTTCACATGTACCCCTTTCGTTCGAGTTCGAAACTATTTAACAATGTAAATATGTATTCCAGGCCTTAATTACAGAAGATATCCAAGCCGCCTTTGAAACTGAATTTTCCATCCATGAAGTTTGCTAAAATAAGCGGATACGAATGACCAATAAACCATTACGACCGGAGGCTAGGCCATTGTCACATGCTGGACGATGCCGGCTAATGTGGCAGAGGTCGTAAGAAAAGTTGCGTTCGCACGAGAGACTTAAAATTCAAAGCATTGGTATGAACTACTGGGATGAGTTCCGATACTATCCGAGGAAATATCGGTTAGATCCGATTAACTACAAGTGCATAGTACTTATTATTTTAGCCAGTGTTGCTCCGATTTGCCTATGCGAGGCAAGGAAGTTACATTGAGTGCAGGAAGCAGCCCTTGCTCTGATACATGGGAATTGTCCGTTAGTAGCAGCGGCACTCCGTCTTGGAACTTCCAGGAGGTCGGATCGAGTAACCCGTAAGTCATAGTTGGGAATGCCTGCTTGGTCAAGTGATGAAGATAGGAATGAAGAGTCAGAGGCACCTCGCAATGTACAAAAGTCTATGCCTTAGTTGCTCAGACGTCATACATGGGTGTGTGGTAGCTGATTTAGTGGAGAAAGGAGCATAGCTTAAATCCGTGTGTCGTCATATCTCACTTCTGACACTGGTTCCTACGTAAGCACTGTATTATTTTTTCACGACTCTCTATACTGCCAATTTCAGTACTTTCCCACGCATTCTTCTCCTTTCCAGCCAAGACAGGATGGATACATTGCAGCCAAGGCCTGCTAGGGCGGCTAGATGCAAGTGAATGGTGTGTACTACACGGAAGGAGAGCAGAAGTATAGGTGTCCACGGGACAGGATTCGCAGGGTAGGTTGAAACTCTTTTCGTTCTGGCCATCAAGTGCGTTTCCTCAACTCCTATCCTTACGCAGAGCCTGTAGTACTGACTATGTAAGGAAGGTAAAAGGAGGTGAACTATTCACTGACACGGCTCTATGTAAGAGACTGGCTCTAATGAGCGAGACGGTGCATACTCAAGACGAAAGCCTCACAAGAGCTCACGGAATGACATACGAGAGAAAGGCTTGGGACAGAGGAAAGACTCATGTTTAAGCATGGGAAATATATGGGGCGGATGTAGGAAGTTAAGACGGAGGGTTGGTAGGTACCCATGCTGTAAATACTGCGAGAGCGTGCAAATACGGCATTTGGCGAGAAGGCTGTTGGTACGAATGCACACAGACAGACGGTATGAGGACTGATAGAGAAAGGCGCTGTGCTGCGGTTCTGCAGATATTTGATGTGGGTCGATAAAAGGAGTCGTTCTTGGGCTGTGTGCGCGTGAACCAAGTTTGTAGTAGTGAAAGCATTCGAATGTAATTTTGGTAGGGATTGCGGGTAGCTCACTATCAGGACTGAGTCAGGAGTTTGCCCGTATGGTGTGCGAACCGATGCTTTCTCCATAGGAAAGTCGGGTGAAAGCAATGGATAGGAGCAGAGGAAGGCACTGCGCCCTGTTTTCTCCAGCGTTGCATATCACGGCTCTCGTATGTTCCTCCTCGGTAAGACTCAACTCCTTACAGTTGGCGACTGTGGGGCATGTACAACGAGCCGATGATGGCCGGAGCTCTAAGGCGGTATAGGGCAGACTGTAAGGAGCATAGGACTAAATGCATGTTTCCAGCTTTCTCTCTGTCTCTCTCTCTCTCTCCCTCACTCTGCTGTCCTTCCCGATGGAGTTGCTCCAGGTTGGTGGTGGTACTGTTACTACTTGAGTTGTTGCAAGTACACGAATTTTAGTAGGACCAAACAAGCTGGAAAAGGTTCTGGAGAGAAGGCGCATCGAACAAATTTTAACCATTTCTCTTCAACTTTCAATAATCAAACAATAGAAAATTTCCTGCCACTGCTCTCGTTCTCTCTCCTTCAGCAACCATCAAAGTGGTAGATACAATAATAGTTATTTCAGTGTAGTGAAAAAGATATTTTTAGTGATTTCCACACGAGGGTGAAATGTTGGCCATCTCCGTCTTCAAATTGTTACGACCAATGTTCCTCCTATTCCGCCAATTACCATATGCATCATGACTATTATCACAAGATCATGTATCTTTCTCCTCCTGTCCCAAAGTGTTTCCAGGTGTGGGTTGTGATGTCCTGGTGACTTTCTAAGCGTCCGTTCCCACCCTAACTAAATTATCGATGTACCGTGTCCCCACGTCGGCAAGGCCTTTTCATGGCCTCAAATAATTCCAGTGCTTTGCTCCAGCATCCCAAGAAAAAAAATAAGCTGTGAAAAAATCCCCAAAGTTTCAAAGTCCCACCAGCAGTTCCATAATCTTGGTCATCTTTCCATTGTTCTTGTTCTTTTCCAAAAGTGTATCTTCTTCTTCCATCATTGTCATCATCATCATTATCGACCTTCCGTCAATTGTTTTCAATTCCACCGCAGACACGAATTCCTTGGTGTGATGGAGGTGGACGCGTGTAGAGGTGGTAATTTCCATGGTCATGTTGATCTGAGACCCTTATGATCGCCCTGCACAATGAAGACATGTCTCGGCGTACCCAACGGAACACCCTGGAAGCTGAAGAGCCTGTCCTTTCCAGTTCACAGGTTAGTTTCTGGCTCACATAGTTAAATACTCACTCTTAGTGGCATAATCATGCAGAACATCATAGATCAACTCTCCTTCACCCGACTATCAGGCCACAGTCGTTGCACAAAACATCTGCAACTAGAACACTATACATGTCCTTGTTGATGCCCAATCCCACTTATGTCTTACGAAATTACTATCACATCATCTCAAACACATCAACTTTCTCCCACACGGTCAGACAAACGGACAGAGTCCAAAGCACGGCAGATTCAGCTTACCAGTCCATTGTATCAGTCAGGTTACTTTCACTGGCTCAGATGATGTGTCTTAAGATAGTGTTTAATCTTGCCTTTTTCTCTATCCTGATCTGACATACTCGATAATGTTCTTAATACAATTGTACTAGGAGTTTTTCCATTATAAAACTCCTATATTAATTCTGTGCATCGATATTTTGCAAGTTACCTACAAGGAGCCTTCTGTCCTGCAGGACGGATTTTCACAGATAAGCGTTAACTATTTCTTTGTACCTTGCATTGTTGGCAGTGCGGGAAAAAACATGCCATTGTCGCCAAGGTTTCTCTTGAATCAATCTGCTATTTCTCCTAATTTCGTCCCTCATCGAATTTTTGAAGACTATGGGTGTCAGCAAGGACAATAGAACCAGAAAGGGTAGGACAGTGACCTTGAAAAGGTCACAAGCTGAACTTGTTCTATACAAGTTACTCATTGCATCATAGTTTTTTAACGCCTGATAAGTTATGAGTGTGGTGACAACAGAGCATGTTCTTGACATAATTAATTAAGTGACAACCAAAAATACAATGAATTCCTTCTCTGCACCCGTGTTGCACGCACTGCCACACATACAGTAAATGACGCTTAAGTTATGAGTGTGGTGACAACAGAGCATGTTCTTGACATAATTAATTAAGTGACAACCAAAAATACAATGAATTCCTTCTCTGCACCCGTGTTGCACGCACTGCCACACATACAGCAAATGACGCTTACACCAAACACTTAACTTCCTTGTATTTAACCTCGCTGACTTTATGAACCTGCTTCGCGGAGGAATTGAACGTTCAGGCCGCCTAGTCCACACGACACGTTCAGTCTATTGGAAAACTGTTTTATTTCCAATCAATTTTTTTCTACATTCAAGCCTGTGTCAATTCCTCAGAGTGACTAAACGCTCGCTGTAGGATCTGTAACATGTGCTGTAATATTGGAGTGATCCCAGCTTCTCAAAAACTCGTCCGCATATCTGTAACAGTTGTCTGGTCTAACCTAATGACAAAGCGGCCACTGAGCCATTTTATGTTTTCCTTTGCATTTTGCTCACTCTCTTTAGTTGTCTTCCTTCTTTCTTCAAGGATTTTGTCTATATCACCACCTTGATCAGCTGTCGTTGCCACTGCCGTAGTTGTTGCAGAAGAGAGAGAGAGCGGTTGCTTTTCCTCATAGAGGCTAAAGGCTTGTTGCTGTCTGAAACTGTAAAATTGCGCCAGTTCAGTGTAAATAATTTCCTGTCTGGTCCGGCTCACACTGACCCTCATTAATGCAAAACTCAAAACGACGCTCATATATAGCTACCAGGTAGTTCACCCAAAACGCTCAACCTACTACTGACTCCGGCTACTAATCAATCCCCGTAACTTTTTTGATAGCCTTTTCATAATTAGCGAAAAACGGGTATCGCTCAAGCTTAACATACCTTTTAAATATTTTACTCGATTGTCATTGAGCACTGCATTGAAAGGAAAGGGAAGGTGACGCTTCTAACAAGCTTGGCTGTAAGCTGTGTAGAAACTTTGCAAATGCAAAACTTTTTCCCAAAAAGTAAAATCGTTGACATCCCTTGTGCTAACGCCATGCTTTCCAGTTTATTATGGTTTGAAAGCGATTCTGCAGCTACATACGTAAACTGCTGCCACCATTAGAAAAGTAGTTCTGACGGATCATACTAGTTGTTATTATCATGAGGAATTGTGGATGAGAAGCTCATAGCCACAGCGCGAATGTTCACAGCCCGTATCTCCGAACTCTCTCCTCATTAAGAATAGATTTCCAAGGGATTTTTCCAATTTCCTTGGTAGCTATAAAAATGATTGCGGATCTCAAGTTTTTATATATTTCGTACTGTGTGCCAATAGGCAACGTTTTATCTCACTGGAAAATATTCCCGCTCTCCACGCTGGTTCTTGTTATACACTTTTGCTGTACCGGCCATACCGCAAAATAAGGCCATTTCTGCCTTTTAGACGTTTTCCAGACGCCACCTGGGAAAAGTATCCCTTATGAGCAACTTATACTGACGTTTACTTTTTATTTCCAGCTGCATTTTGAAGAGATTTTAACAGCAAAGTATACTTTTTTCCAAGGTGCGTTTAAACCACCAATTTTTTTTAATTTTTTCAACGTGAGTTAATGCAACGTGTGCAAACTGGTAATAGTTGGGAAACTAAGGAATTAAGGCTTTTGTGTACATTCTATGATTTTCATCGCAATAGTTTTTTCCTAGTGTTAAAAAGCTGAAATTCACCTTACCTTACGGTCATGCCTTTACAGACTGCAATGAGACGAATAGTCATAGTTTGCTTGTGCTTGACACAACTCGATTCAGAAAGAGAGAAAACCAGTCACGTAGACGTTACATTGTTTTTCGGCCACAGGCAAGTTGAGAAGGCCATCAACTTGAATTGTCTCATCTAGTGTACGGTCTACCTCTTGGTTGTAGACATGAGATATTTATGCCTATCAAAATGAGAGCAATATGATTTGGTGAAAAATTCCTTGGCAGCATCTCCACCAGATTTCAAGGTTTACGTCAAGTAGCTCTCAAGGAAGTGTGAGTTACGTAAGATGCTGTATTGCAGAGTCTCTTCTTCACAGCTTGCTTCTTCCCATGTGGAAAAAGACTTAAGTTAATTCCCTTCGTGAAAGTGATCACAGTCCAACTCCTTAAGCATCTTGTGTCACATCAGCACAAAAAGACAAGTATCCACTTGATACAGCTGCATTTCCTACGGCGCTTCGCAGTTCAGGAGAATGCAGCTTCAAATACTGATACTGCAGTAGTCTATATGCTCTATTCTAATGAATCATTGCGTATTTCGTCATACTTTCTCTTTTGCTCTGGTCCCATCGTAGACCGTTCCCTTCTTCAGATGCTCTGTAGTAGAAACTTTTTTTAATTCCCTTTCCTCACGTCATTCCTAATCAGTCTAACTTTTCCATACTCGCGGTCACCTATCGCCATCCACTTGAATGAACTGTAACCCGGTGAAAGTTGCCTGAGTATCGACCATCTGCCTCTGCACACCTTGAATACTTCCATTACCTAAGTTGAATAATAGTTTAAAAATGGAAAAGAGTTCTTACAAAGTTAGGAACAATAAAACTACCCATGAGTGTTCTTCCGCTTGATCAATCAGGTTAGGCCGCTACTTACAGATAAACCGCAATTATGCTATAACTGCAATAGAATGGCGTTTCTCTTGCAAGTGGAAAAGCTGTTCGTGGAACAGGAAGAGAAGACATATACCGGGTAAAAACGGATTTTCGCGGAGTTCATTTTCTGAAAGACATTGAAATCTCGATGGATGACCATCTGCACTTGACTTTTGTGTCCGTTGCAGCTAAATGCAACACCTGTTTATTCTTACCCATCCACCTTCTCCTACTGCCCTCCTCTTTAGTCAGTTGTTAAAGTTTTCACGAGCCGTATGGACTCGAGTAAGTTTGCNTCCTCTTTAGTCAGTTGTTAAAGTTTTCACGAGCCGTATGGACTCGAGTAAGTTTGCGCTTCAAAGAGAATCTCGGAATATTAAGAAAACAGCAGCAGTGCAAAAATGTAGCAGTGTTGCTCATCTTTTGCTGGCTCCAGACTGCATCTTGGCATGTACACAGCCCACTTACAGACACAAAAACACAGTTGGGCATCCCTCGCATCCCACGGTCTTCACCCGCTATGATCCTCACGGTTTGCCGAAACTTTCGCAATCGCTTCTCAAGAGAGTCACACAACTCTCGCCTGAAAGTATGCTTGGAGTTAGTGCTACACAGCATTTTGCAACGTAAGTATCTCCAATAGAGTAGCAGGAGACATGACTTTGTTTACGGAACAAACCGAGAGGTTTTTCTTCATCCAAGCATGCAGAAGAAACTGGTACAAGTTGTTGCTTCAAATCAGGAAGGAGCCCCTTGCTTATGGTTACGGGAAGCAACGTTGTTGCAACTTTGTTCATCAACTTTAATGGAATCAAAGAAACCAACTATGCGATCGGTATCTGTTTCTTAGAAGCAGTCAAATGGGCATCAAAATGAATTCAACAATCGTTTTGCAGTCGCTAAGCAACGACGAAAATATTTCAAGTTCAAAGCCACGATAGTTTGTTCAACGCATACGTTTTACACAGTTGAAGCTGTCATCTCTAGCGTTTGCAGTAGCCAATTTTGTGATGAAACTGTAGTAGCAGTGGTGGGGCTCATTGACTCTCCGGCGCTAACAGATCGGAGAGTTCTCCCGTCCCAAGAAAGCATTGTCTTGTATCTCAGCATCGAATCAACTCTCATCTGTGAGCGAGCATGTATTGAAGAATTGAAAACGATTCGAGGAAGAGCCT
>VRMD01000447.1:0-26642 GCA_009872375.1 Sminthurides bifidus
AGATTTTGCAATTTCTGCGTAAGTGTAGCCCATTTCTGTTGCACTAGCTCCTCGATCTGCGATTCAGCTTGGTTCTGTACAGTTTCACAATCTCCGATGGAGAGAACCTCTCGACTCTTGGCATTGTGTGAGCTCGAATCTAACGATACATCTACCAGGCTGAGAGATTTGAGGTTGTAGAACATTGTAATTAATAACTTGAAAGATTTCCAGGTATATTTACAGTCCTTGAACTCGACATACACAACACTTTCGGCTACCTTCTCTAGCACACGGAAAATTTCCACCTTCGCCTCAGTCAGTCCAAGGCCATCAAATCTGATTCGGGACCAGCAATATTCGGACTTGATTAACGTTTTGATTGCACTATTTTGGTTCAGCCTGTTAAAAATGAATACCACATTGTTCTTGAAAACCTCCCAGGAGGTTATTACTCCGTACCAACGCTTTTCCACCAGTCTCGAGTTTAATAAGTCACGATGTCCTAAGTACGAAAACACTTTTACCAAAACTTCATTCTGTAAAACCAAATCATAGGAGCATAATCAAAACTTGATCCTGATGGGTACTGTGTATTGACACAATTTCGGAACGTTTGGCTGAAAAATATGAAATGCTCACCGGCAGTGAATAAAACCCAATATTGCTTGTTATGGCGGCTGGAGAGTCAGAGCCACTTGGCCCGATCTGTACTCCATGATATGCCCGTTCTGCCATCACTGTACTGCTTAATATAGTGGCAGTCGAATCAAAATCATCAGCAATACGTCCATATTATACAGTTGAACGGAGCCCTGTTGCTGCACTGCGAGGCGGATTCGCTCTTGACATTTTGGATTTCTGAATACTTTCGATTTAATGACAAGAAACACGCTGAATAAGCAAACGAAATCACTTGTAATCGAGGATTGTATTTTAATATTCTAGACTTAGTCGAATTTCAAAATGAGCTACTAGACGAGATGAACTTCACCATTTGTCCACGGACAAGCGGCTAACGCAAATCTTTGTGGTACATGGACCATGAAAAGTTGAAAAATAAACTCTAGAACCTCAAAATGAAAAAATAATGGTGTAGAAAGAGAAAATTTACTCAGGGGTTGTTATTCCTAATTACAATTACAATTTTCAATTAATGTACTCCGTCTCTGACAATCACCACCAGTCCCACGGATAGTCCTATACGCAACAGATCGCGTCTTTATTCAATATTTCTGATTGTTTATACAGTTCCAAATCAACTATAAGTTGTCAACTGACGTTAAATGACTTTGATTTTCAAGAAATCCGGATGTTCTATGAGTCGTCGATATCCTGTTTCCTAGAAATATTACCAAGAAATAAGAATCACAGTACTTAAAGCATAGTATACGATGATCTGCTTCCGTTTGCGATACACGAATCAAGCATCCTAGCGTTAGAATCTGAAATTACTACTAGTCCATGCCCATAAAGCCACTCAACTAGAGTGAATAGAAACAATTTGGATAGGGAAAATCTCTACTGTGAGTAAATTCAAGAGCTTACGAGGCAGAAAAACTGGTAAGCCATTTCTATCCTTTCAACACATTCGCACTTCATGAATAGAGCATGATTTTGTGAGAATTGAAAACAAGAAAATTGCGATTCAAATCCAAAAGGGATTTGGCGAAAAAATAGAGATGTGAAACATTCTCTTGTTTCTACGCATCTTTTTCAATCGTAGCTTTCTCCGACATTAAAGGGAAACAGTGACTGCTCAAAGTGCTACATAGTTCGTCAAATACAACCAGATATTTCAAAGAAAGTGCTTTCTAAAAACACAAAACTACCAAACAGGATAGTCCAAATCAAAAAAATGCAGAGAAAATAACACTGAAATCGAAAACACTATCTTTATCTCATGTAATGGTCCGTCATTACCATGAACATGACAATCTCCGTTACTTTCTCCGTTTGCAAAAAACGCAGAGAAAATAACACTGAAATCGAAAACACTATCTTTATCTCATGTAATGGTCCGTCATTACCATGAACATGACAATCTCCGTTACTTTCTCCGTTTGCACGCAAGACATGAGGGAAAGCGCGTAATGAAATTGCAGCAACATTCAGGCAAAGTAATGACTGTGTATGTAGCACATGGTGTTGCTTCCCAGGCACGACGTGGTGGTCGAAGAGGTGGGAGTGACGAGACGGAAATTACGACGCGAGCTTACGCACGGAGAAAGTAGGAGAAAGTGATGGCAAGGAAATATCATGAATGGGTGCCAAGTGCGCTGGAGAGGATATGACGCACACAGGACATGAATGAGTCACTAGCTCCCGAACGTAAACAAGGGAAGGAGTTTTGGCATGGCTGTCGGCCAATTTTGAAAGAATGTGAAGGTATTATAACGAAATTCACACGTTAAAATTCACTCGCAGTGCATAAAATTCCAACTCAATGTTTTGTAAACCTGGCTCCTGGAAAATAACAACATAAGCCAGGAATGAAGAAATGGACGTAGAGCAAAAAATGAGGAAGGCATTGGCGATCACTTGCACTGGAGAAAGTAGAAAGCACAGAAACGGAATTATTTGCGCCTCACCAAAAAACCTCATACTACATGTGGCATGAGCTCATGGTGTTTCAATTCATGAAATTATGTACTTGTAAGGTCCATGTTAGTAAGAACTGCCACATGAGCTTTGGATCCAGGGGGGAGTGAGTGCAGGAGAGTGAAAGCAGCTAGCGGAGAAAGTTAGAGAAAATAATTTTCAGACCCAGCTGCTGGACAAAAGAGCTTAAAAGATTTGAGTTAGTAATTCAAGTACGTCTTTAGCTAAATAAGAGATGTGTGGTAAGGACTCTTACTGGTTCCGATAGCTTGGCTAGTTTTGTTGCGTCCACAGATAGGGTTTTGTCAAGTGTTTTTTATGTTCTGTGGATATACACGTGGTAATGAACTGTGGCAAAGAGGCTCTTGGCTTCCGGCTCGTTCGTTTCGTATACAGAAGGAAACACTTGAGAAAACCAGTTCTTTAAATAAGTAATATTCCGTTTCATTGTCCGGCTTTTTACACAGCGAAACCAACTCGAACAGTTTAACTTGGTACAGCTGCTATTCGGTATAACGTCTGCTATATCAAGATTCTTTCATACCCGCTTTCACTCTTCAGGAGAAAGCA
Organism: Sminthurides bifidus; assembly: GCA_009872375.1. Taxonomy (NCBI): domain Eukaryota; kingdom Metazoa; phylum Arthropoda; class Collembola; order Symphypleona; family Sminthurididae; genus Sminthurides; species Sminthurides bifidus. The sequence continues at coordinate 3,151 of VRMD01000447.1, forward strand.
TTCAAGTATACACCTATTGCACCACGTAGCAAGGGTACGAAGAAGTCAGCGCTCCAAATTCATATAGCTGCACTTTGTGCTTTCACCAATGTGAGAAATAGGAGAAAGTTGAGTCAGTCCATCCAGTATTGCAAAATCCGTGAGGAGAGTGGAAAAGAAAAGAAAGTAAAATACCCTCTCATGTTTAATGGCTAGAGAGAGAGAAAGGCAAACAAAATTATTGACGACTTGAACTCTTTTTCAAAACGTTCCTCTGTAGACTTGCTCTCTTGTTGAAACGCTGCGTTCTGTATAATTTGCCCATTCTAAGCGTTTCCCTTCCCATCAAAATCCTCAGTTTATGGGAATCTTGAGAATTTTTCAACTCAAAAATTATTTTATGCTTCAACCAGCTTCTTTATCTGCTCTCAGCCAGGATTTTTATCCACTTGAAAAACCAGGCCAGTGTGATTCTGTCTGCTTGAGTTCAAAAAAATATTTTCTCTGTCCGAAACCACCACACGAGTAATTTTAAATCCACGTATAGACAATTTATGGACTGCAAACGCATAAGTATTGAAATGGAAACGCCAAAGCGAAGTCTTCTTCATCCTATTTCTTGTGACGATGGCATACACACGTACACTTTCTCCAATATGTTCATCCAGCCTGACAACAGCAAATACTTTCTCCACAGCCTGCTGCGTTGACAACCTCTCGCCCAACCTCCTATTTTAACAGGCTTTACGATAAATACATGCATGTTGTTGTCTCCTTGGTAAGAAGTGTTTATTCACGTTTTTTATCCAGTGTATACCAAGTTGCAAACCAAGAAGGTGCTTTCACTAGTCTCCTGTACTTTCACCAGACTTTCACCAGAGCGTTTCACAAGCACACGCACTTTATTCCGTACCAGAAAGGGAACAGACAATCCGCTACAGGATCAGTAACATAGTGAAAGTGCTAGAGGTGCTTATTAAGGCTCTACAAGCGGATCTTTATGTACGCCAAAGCTCCTGTTTCCCTACATGACGCCTGAGAACGGGCGAACTTTCACCATTGTGAGACTACGACTTTCTAAAATGGATACCGCAACAAGCACATTCAAGACACCGTTACAGCCTCATCAATGATTCCAATTACATGCTTGTTTGGGCTGTTTTATAGGTTGTTGCAGATTATGCTTTCTCCATCTGTGCTTTCACCTCAAGTTACCGGTTGAGACAACTTTCTCCATGAATCCAGTTCTGCGGTTACCAGGTTCTCTAGATTCTACTGGATTCTGGAATTGAATGTAAAAAATCAGTTCAAATTTTGAATCAGGACTGGCCAAGACGGAGCATAGTCGTTGTTGATTCTAGAAGTAAAGCGTTTTAGTCAACGAACCAATACTGACAAACAGGGAGATGCTGGAAGACCTAAAAATGTTAGACTTGCTACTCGAATTTTGTAGATAAGAGCAACTTCTAGTCTTCGATTACCAGCACCCGAGCGATATTTTCAGCAGAGTTGGAGAATATGACGCAAGCTTCGTTTCAAAGCCTCGATTCTAAAAAGCAACAAAATACAGCGTTGATAAATCGCATTGCTTACGCACTCTGAAATCTTCCCGGCATTCACATCTCAGTTGGTGCTCCTCTTTTGAAACGGTACTCAATCCTCACACGAAGCCTGGCCCATCAAGATAGATTTGTGCTCGAGTATTGGAGCGTAACGAGGATTGATGGACTCGTCCGGATTTATTAGCAGTTAGTGACAGAGGTAGAAGCTCGGGGAAAACTACTCGGACAGAATCTCAGTTCCGCTCGGTCATTTATGGACCGTGTCACGTGATCGTTCACTCCCTCTTCTTCGGATCCTCAGCTTTCTTTCTGGAGAAAGTGTTGGTTCTACCCTGCCTCCAAGTTACATTTACCAGCGGTCGTAACACACCCAGTGTTAGCCAGGGAATCGAACATGGCTGATAAATTTTGTATCGCATGACTGAACATATTTTTTCAATCTGAGGAGAAATACAAATGTATTCTAAAGAGAACATTTTACACCAGTATCTCGCTTTCAAGTAACAGTAAGTGAAGCCGAATGCTATTATTTATCGGCTATCGTGCAGCAAACGCAAGCTCGGACTCTTTGAAACGGAAGGGTTTGATACGTTTTTGAAACGTTTTCATCCCAGATCGCTTGTATTTGTACTCGTAGTGGAAAACGACCCAGTTTACAATATAGAGACATTCAAAAGATATTGTATTACCCGAAGCTGAGTGGAATTCCAAATCGTGTGTGATTTCTCTCCCGAGACCGAAACGGCGATGACCATGGAATATGAGAACGGCCGCCCCGCCCCCTCCCAGCCGCAACCAGAAACGCAACGTGGTCGGCGACTCTAAATTAAATTCAAGGGAGGAAAAGGCCGAGGATGAAATACCATAGAGCTTATACGTTCCGGCCGTTTACTCCCGGCATACACAAGATCGATCATTCTATATTTTGCCATCGATGAAAAGATGGACTAGCGTAGGGGGAGAGAGATTGCGGGAATTGTGAACGTGCAGTGACCATTCATGCGGTCATGATGAGAGCTTGTTGTTCCAAATTTCATCAGGATACGGCGACCAGCTCGGGCCATTCGACGAGAGGGAGAAAAAAAGAACCCATTTTCCTCGTCACGACATCAAATTTCAAATAAACGTAATTGCAGACGGACAAAGTCACGCTGGAATCAAAGTCACATTATGTTCGAGACAAGGTCTCCCGTAATAGCTGTCCAGGTTAGAGAAAGCCGGCTGTCCATCAGCCCAACAGCTGAGAGTTTCTCTAATGTTTCCTCTGAATTTTACCCACTTTGCCATTTGCCTCCTCCGCCTTCATGTTCGATTACCTCCAGAAAAAAAGGCTGAATTTGGGCCACTTATCCCCGTCTTTTTGGGCAATGCCGCCAACTTTGTAATATTGGAGGCGAGACGATGGGACAGCTCTTATTGGACTGGAAATTGGCTTTGAGCTACTACACTTTCAATCTTTTGTTTTGGGCAGGAGGCTCGATATGAAAAAAATGCCTTATAAACGAGACTGGTCATGGGTTAAATGCGCACTATGTATTGGTTACATGCCAAGGTCACAGGAACATATGGCGGGAAGTCATAAATTCAAAGTTGCAGTGTTTTTTGGAATATTAACCTGTCTACTGACTGTACTGTTAAGGACAAAGGGGTTCAATTGATTATGGTATTTTAATCCAAGTTCCGGTCTTGTTTCTACTTTCTACTCACTTTGGTCTCTGACAAGGAGGGTTTGGTCACACGTCAGACCAAGCGTCTACCAAATCACACTTTGCTGAGTCGAGGCCTCCGATTGGCCCTTTTTTCGGTATTTTTGCCCAAATCAAGTGTTCCTTTCATTCTGAACCGAACCTCATGGCAATTTGCTCCAGTAGCTTAACCTAGGTTACAGTTTTTGGTTTCTCTTTTCCTTGAATGTATCGGGAATAAAAGGAAACAAGTTTTGCCGTCCCGCCTATCGGAGAAAGTTGGCTGTTTGCACAATATGCAGTTTCACTTGTAGGACCTTGTAGCGTGTACAAGTACAAAAAAAGTTTCAGTTCCAGCCCTCCTTCCAAAGTTATGGATTTGGGAATAATAACGTGGGATGAAGCATAGCCCCTGGCTCCGTGTGGTAGGCCTGGAGAAAGTTGCAGGTATGCATGGTCTCGTTACTTTCACCAGCGTTGCTTTCACCGATGTTCAGCTCGCCTATAAGAATTGAAGACCAGGGTAAGAAATTACATGCAGAATAGACAGTGGCAGGAGCCAGATACCAAACTGCCGGTAAAGTGCACCAAGACATGCATACGCAAGTGGTATTTTTCACACCGCATGAAGAATAGCCCATGTAATTTAGTCGGGATTCCAGTAAACTACTTCCGAAAATCAACCTGCCCTACATTAAATGGCAGTGGTTGGTGGAAAACATTTGATTCGTGTCCAAAAGAGGAAGTAATTTTGCTCCTGGATAAGATCACATCGTTAACCTTTTGTTCGCTCAGTGTGGTGGAAATGCAAATGGATTCTTATATGTAGGGACCATCAAGTTGTGTACTTGGAGAGCAAAGGCTCTTTCATAATCAAAATGTTTTTCTATGATTAATGATTTAGTGTGTGCGCAAACTAGAGCTGGAAAAAATTCTCCCTCTCCTTCCCAGACCACTCTCGTACATCAAAGGGAGGCCATTCTCTCTCCAGTTCCACTAAATGCAAACAGAACTCAGATTTCAATGGGCTGATAGCACTGCTCCGGCCCTGGAGGAAATTCCTCGGTAGAATGTGAATAATTTTCTCATTCACTCCAGGTTTTTAGCAAGGCAGAGCCGCAGCTCATTATATTGAGAGGTGGAACCGACCTCACGTTTACTTAATTCACAATGGGCATTTTTTTCACATGAGACATGGAGAGAGAGCGTGGAGGATGACGCAAATTTTACTGGAATTGTGTATACGGGAAATGAAAGGAATCCCGGGCATTTGTCTACCCATAGCTTTTGAGGAGAAAGAAGTCGCTTTCACGGAAACTTCTCAGTCGTAGCTTTTCTGTAAGGAAATCTTGACACGGCATAATTAATGACAAACGATGATACGACGATTCACAAGCAACTCCACCGAGTTTTCTTCTTAAATGCTTGCTTGCTCAATGGGCTCGCTCAATGGGTTCGTCTTTTTTCAATGACATGTGTTGTAATGTAAAGCCTCTTTTTATGAATCACAAATTCGATTGTGATAACCTCTTACGCGCTCTCGGACGCGATTTCCACAGTGCATTCCAAGAAATTGAGCTTTTCTCTCATTCCTTTTCATGTGGTTTTAGTTCTTTCAAAGTAAGGCGTAGTGTTAAACGTATGCATTCCAAACGTATGTCTTACAATTGGTAACCATGATCTATAATAGCCCTACCTGATCAAAAGGAATCGGTGATTAGAATTCTGTTAATGGTACTGGCTAAGCTAATGCGCCAGGTACCAGATTGCAAGCCACGCTATTGTTTTGTTGTCATGGCAACAACTGCATGTCAGCTGAAAATAGACTGTTTACGACACATACAGCAGCTAAACAGAAGCAATAAGTTGTTCGACCAAAGGAGCTGAAACACTGTGGGCGGGAGAAAGTTATGAGCAGGGTATGCCTATGTCTTCCCGGTATCTGTAGACTATTCCTGCTACCAGTTCGGTGTTGAAACTTGCCAAAACTTTTAATGGGAGGGGAGATAAGCCACAACTACACTTCTCGTGAGTGCGGTATGGGAGCGAGGAGAAAGTAGGTGAAAGTAGACAGTGCGGACGGGCGAGGAGTGCTGTAAGCGTGTGCCTTGTGTGAAAATATGAGGGAAGCTGGAAGAAAGAGGTAAAAAAACGTCAATGGAGCGACGAGAAGTAAGTGATACGGATTGGAGCAAACATGCCGAGATATTTCTTGTCAACATGATTTATCGGCAGCTAAACTAAAGCCTGGTGGAAAACAGGATCACAATAACTGTATGTATACCCACGCCTCCTGCCTGGTTGACTCCGCTGCGTCGGTTCCTTCTTACAGCAGCGGAGCAGGAGATAAAGCACGGCCTACAAACTACTTCACGTAGGGTCGCAAGACCCCAGCAGGCTGGGCCGGTGAAAGTGGAGAAAGTTCCGCCGTTTACGTTTCCACATGCTCCTACTCCCTACCAAGATTCAAGCTTCGCTTGTTTCAAGGAGGGATGATGCTGCTGCAGAGCCAATTTATTGCTTTCTCCAGACCTTGCCGCCTCATATTTAAGCTCTTGATTTACATGTACTTCTCCCTCATGTCTGATAAACCCTGTGGATGCTCCTCTTCAGTCTACAGTGGGTTGCGCAAGTGACCTGAATTCCTATGGCTTGCCTATTGGGAAACTGTGGATTTACTGCAATGTCAACATGTACTAAATCTGCTCAATTTTGGTAGCCTGATTGCATAAATTTGCATTTGAAGCAAACTTGAGTTCTGCTGATGGCCTTGGTTAACTTGTCTGCTGTGATGTCAGTCAGCATTCCTGTCATTTTATTTTCCACCACCCTCATTTACGCCATATCTAATACTCGAGCACTACAATCGGTTACCTAACTCTTTGTTGTACCAAATCAGCTCCATAAACGTAAATACGGTGCATCAAGCCCACACCAGGGGTCAGGAAAACCTTGACCAGGAACAACTCCATAACAAAATCAGGACTCCCGGCCTAACATCAGAATGCCTTCTCACTAAAGTATTCATAAACACATACAACGTTCTCTCATTTTAAATGTCTGCGTCGGGACCTGCAATCCGTGCTTCGCCGCCTCACCAATTGCGTAACTTTCGTCCAGACGATTTACTGTACACCCCTGCTCCCGCCATGCATTTTAAAATTCCGTGTCTCCAGCCGACGTAGTCTATGCTACCAGGCGGGAACCCATAAAATTTCGCAACCTGGCTGGAAGAATGAATTTTGCACCATTCTCTCTTGTTTGCACAACAACTTCATATTCTTAAAATTCAACTGACCTGCTTTCTCCAGACTGAAAGAAGTATGGGCCAAGGGGAGTAACATTGAGAGAACTCCCTCAAGTTGAAAATCCCGCATTTTCAAACTGCGCTCTGTCACCCTCCAAGTTTTTTTCAACCGCTATTTGTATGTTCTTTACATCCAAGCGAGCTTGAAGGAACACAAAGGGAAATCTCATGTCTCCAGTGCATTACCGTGTGCAAATTCGCCTCCATAACAGCTAATGCATTATTCCATTCAGCTTGTTTTTGTCAACAAGGATTTGGGTTACTGGGCAATCAGGACTGTTGCTCCAAGTGCTTTTGTCACCCTATAGCAAGCTTACGAGATGCGGAAACTCTTACAAGCCTTACAATCTCCATTATCATATCACAACAAAGTTTTCGTGTCACTCCATCCCAATCATAAGTCCAATTCAGGAGCATATTCCCCTCCCGCCTACTCTTGAACGACATCCGGTCCTTCGGTTGTTCCGAGGAATAGTAAAAGCAACAGCTGCAACATTCCCTCAGAATTCGCACACTTGATCCGATTACAGGGAATTTGCAATTGCAAACTTTGTGAATAATTCCCAATCCTAATGCAGTTTTCCACCCTTTCCTCCTCACTTCCAGTCACAATTTGAAGGCCATTTTGCGCTTATGGGCCTTGGCGTATTACGCGGATCGCTTTCACCTTGCGTATTCCCAAACGCTAGGATCAAATCAGATTTAAAAGGACAGCATCTTCGACGAACATGAATCACACAAAGTATGCACGGGAAGCACCATTTTAGAAAATAAAAAAAAATCTTGACAACAAGCTATTTTTAACGCATTTTCAAATAATCCGCTGAAAACATGCGTTAACCTTGACTGCTGAACACGGGAGTTTGTAAATGTATGAGCATCTCCCTGCAACGGAGAAGATCGTCGTGACGACGTCGACAAGCTTCATCATTATTTGCACCATTTAGATTCCGTCCCGGTTGTTTACGGCATGATTCCATGAGGATTTCTACGAACCTAAGCAGATCAATACGTGGTCTATGTGGCTGAAAAGCATTCATTTCTGCTGATAAAATCGGGAGAAGTGCTCCCACCAAAACTCTCATTTCTCTAAGACCGCATGCAAAATTCATTATGGATAGAAAATGAAAACCAGGTTATTAGGAGCTCTTCCGAAAATGCTGGTGGCTGAAAGCCAAGCTTTCAATAATACAATCTTTTATTCATTTCCATCAATAGACGTGAATCTTGAATTCTTCTGTCTCTCTCTCTCTCCTTTTGATTTCTGCTTGCGGCTTGAAGATTCTCCGGCCCATGCTTATGTCTTACGTAAGGCACATGCATACATAACCTACAAGGAGCAATTCAGCCAGTCGTAATGTACACAATTTCAGCATTTCTGCATACCTTCTTATGACATTTCCAGTCGCTGGCACATACACATAAAACCTCGGCACTCATCGTTCCCAAACTAGGATGCGTACTTACTTTGGTTTTCTTTATCCATGTAATCTCCTCGCTCTCTCTCTCATCTTAGTCAATCGTATACTTTCATCCAGGGTTGTGACTAGATTAGGGAAATTTCTTTCTGCTCAATCTTTAAGGCCTGCCTGTGCACTACTATGTGGTGGGATGCAGGCAGCCTTGTATAAAAGGCGGGTAAAATGCACACGGACTGATAAAAGCAAAACTCGGGCATCCTCTCTCGGTTGGATACCTCGGATTGAATTGATTCACGGCCAATGAGAGGAGTACGTTGAGATTTATTCCACTCTCGTTTTTGTCCTCCTTCTTTTTCATCAGAGGGAGAGACCCGGCTCGTGTCTGATGATGCGGATGCTGTTTGGGATGCATTCCTTCCTTGTACTTAGTGCTTTCTCTCCTCTCACCGGAAACAACATCCACACATGATTGAACGGGATTTTCTCCGTCCTCACATCCCTCCATTACTCAGACCGTTCGGCCGCCTTTTGAATCCTGTTTAAAATGAGATACGCTCCGCCGCAGTCAATTAAGGTCCGGAGGATCTAGCCCGGCCTTGATTTCGTACACATGTACGAATTTTCATGCTCATTTCAATGATTATTCTATTGCCATTTCCCTCTCATCTTCTCTGATTGTTTCCCCGCTCTTTGATGAGTTGATTTCGCGCACACATTCCTCCATTAATTTCCGTCACATTCCTCCTCGGGACGGGTTCTATATTAGTAGTTCAACGTGAGATTTGATCGGCTCTTTTCTCAAGCACAGCTATCCACATATGTAGAGGAGGGTGAATGCTGTATGCATATGCTGTGGAATGCCTCCCTCCGTGCAGTTACTCATCTTTCTGACATGTATGATTCCAAGTTCCGGGAATGTCAGATTGGCGACTGTGATTCCAAATCAGTGTAGCCCTAACAAGGTTGACTTTGGGATTTTTCGTTAGTTTTACTCAGAAATCGAGGCGGGATGCCAAAAGCTTCAAGTACTTGACGGGAAGCAATCAGTTTCCGGTAGGGACGGATGTAGACATGAGTTGGTGGATTTTTTTGACTCAGCAATGTCCGCATCTGGTTAAGACGTGGCTATTTTTAGCAGTTTAGCAAACGTTTTAGTAACGTTTTAGTGCGTTTTAGCAACTGCACGTTGAAACAAAAGAAATTCACATTAATTTTGTTCATAATTCGAATTTTTTGCGTTTCACTCTTCAGGAACAAGAATTTTTTCGATATTCCGTCCTGTATAGGCTACTTTCTCATGCCAAAACTGCATCTTTGTGTGATTTGCAAGGCTCGTGTAAGCTCGAAGCTGTTTAGCAAATGAAGTGCCTGAGGATGTGATGATTTTCACGATTCATTCAAACTCATGATTATTCTTCTGTTTGATTTCGACCTGATTTGAAAATTCCTTCCGGAGTTCCTCTATATTGCTAGTCCTTCCTATGGTACACCGTTCTGTTTTTTCCGAATGCTCCATCATTACAGTCGACAGTCTTATAACCTTCATATCACAGTTACACATCCTCTAATACCTCCTCATTACTGAGGAAGTGAATAAAAAATTTCCTTTTTCTTCGCAGGATTTAATATTTGCAAACTTGGAATCAACTCTGCCTCTGCTTGTTCCGACTTTATTGAAATTTCCAAGAATAGTGTATAAGTTTGTCTTCCTTCCAGGTTGTCAGTTCCTCTTGTTCACAGAGATATATGATGAGTTCCATCTGTAGTTAAAAACCAGTCTGTAGTTGTAGGTAAGGCAAGGAAATAAATTACTGTTGCCATAGTAGGTTCATTTTGAGAAATGGTTCAAAAAGTTTATAGTTTTGCATCAAAACTTGTACGCGGATGTGAATCATCTTCCGTTTCAGGCAGATTTGGGTTAGGAGGTGATGTAACTAGTAGCGGATTTCTGGGTTGGAAATGCTATGTGGTTCCAAATTTCAGCGAATACTTGCAACTTGAAGAAGTTCATTTGCTTTAAAAGCTATCTCCTTTTCTCGAAAATAAACTCGTTGCCATGGAAACCAATCAAATAAATGAAACTTGTAAGGTTTTCAAAACTTTGATCTGATTGCATTACCAGAGCGAAGATTCGCTCTTCTCTTGTGAATTCCAGTTACTTAGGGCAAACGAACAGAGCTGCGCTCTGGTTCTATAAATTCTTGCTTACGTGGCTCTATGCCACAAGTCACATGCAACTGGCAGACTTGTTCTGCAACCCAAGCCCAGAAGTACGAGAATCCGAGTAATTAAGTCATTATAAAATTCCTCTCCCCGATCATCAAGACTAGGTGGTCCTTGCCTGTCAAGAGGGACTTGGAAATGTGATGATTTATCAATAATTGAGTTGCAGCCTCTCGGCTTTAATTACAGGGTACGGATAAACAAGCTAAAAACTCAAGATGATGGCTCTTGGGGAGCCGATAGAGGTTGACTTTTCTTCCAAAGTCTTGATTTTTAATGAAACGGTGTAATTCGTATGAACCCGTATAATTGTCCGGGCATGTGCTCCAACGATTACGGACCACTGGTAGGAATACGAAGCATTTTTGAACATGTGCTGGGACCTGGGCTGGGCTGGGACTGGATCGTAAGTTACGATTCGTAACCAAGAGAATTTCAGTGGATATAAAAGTCCAAGTTGTGGGAAATAACTCAAAGTTTTGTAGCTTCTCAAACATCTTGACTTGATGAAATGTATTCTGACTGATGAGTCGAGATAGAGGTTTTCAAGACATGCAGGTGGTACGTAGTCAAGTCGTGGTTCCTGAAAAGAGAGAAGTTACATGTACATGTACAGGAATATGCTCTTGCTCTTGGCCATCAGGGCTCGGGACCACATCAAAGCTGTAATTAAAGTTGACGGGTGTGTGTATGACAGGCTCCATTTCGTGCTATGAAATGCATCTTCGGAGCATGCAAGCTGGCAGAGGAGCCGGAATGATGAAATAATGACGCATACATTTTAATTAAATATAAAGTTCAGCCATGTATTTTGTCAACAATGAGAAAATCCACAGATTATTCATGGCTCAATTTCAATTAGAACCGCCGTAATGGTACTTCAAAGGTTTTGCGGTGAAGGTTAACGTGGGGTTAATGAAGTCACATTGCGTGTTCATACAACGTCTTCATTGTAGCAGAGTGAGATTCGACGATTTGACCTATGCGCATTGGCGTTAAGTGTAATTCCATTTTCGTTCCCTCGTTGCAATGGTGACGCATGACACGCAATTGAAGGTGATCGACAACCACCTTTGGAATCAATTAAGCTCATTGTCATTCCATGAAAACAGTCAAGTGAAAATAACAAGATGGCTTGAGCATTAAAGAGTTGGGATTTCCAATGCTAACTCACCTGTTATTGAACAAATGCGAAATGGTTCGTGTCTGCACTTTGTCTCTGTTACTCCTTTCTGAGAAATGTAATTTTAGCTATCTGTTATCAATCATTGTGTCTGATGTAACTGACGAGAAAATAATATTTGCACATTCCTGCTTAAATTAGCCACAATGAACGACAGTGGTAGCCTAAGTGCTAAAATTACCGAGTGCACATGAATGAATAATAAAGTCCAAATCGGTAGTTCCAACTAGTAAACAACCTTTTGGCATTTACCGTTTCTTAATGGTTAAAAATACAGCGATTTCGGTTGCATAAGCAGCTCTATTATTCGATTAATCAAATGTCTTGGAGTATTTTGACATACGATTTACATGACAAGAGGCATACGCCTGCCTTAGTGAATCGGTCAAACGTGACAATCGGAGTTGATTGTCATTGCAACAGCAAGCACTGAAACTGAGACCTGGTGATGGTCAGCTAAACTCAAGGGACACTCCCTCTGAGCTTCAAAATAATTTAGCTAGTACCCTGTGCCTCAGTAAACAAGTACGAAAAGGACAAAAAACACGGAGCTATGGATTCTAGATCCTAGACAAGTTCCACCAGGGCCCTTTCCGATTTCAAGGTTGAGTAAGACTTGATATAAACACTTGCAAGTTTACGATGACAAGCTACAAGTTCCGAGTGATTGCTCTGTCATAAGTTATGGTAACACTTGGCGATTATTCCCTCTGGTGCCCTGTCGCTGCATAAGATGTCAAAGGATAGGACGATTTGTAGTGGATGCTATGACACTATGCCTCAGTTCTCAGCTCTTCCAAAAAAGGGAGAAAGACAGAAAAGTCCCCAGTGAATTAGCTCTCTTTCTCAGTCTTAGTACTTTGGCAGCTTATTTATTTCGGCATATGCTGCTGTTACCCATTGATTGAGTTGGCATCTCTGTGCCAGTACTTGTATTGGAACTCACCCCATAGTGTACTATTGAACGCTTTGTGTATGTATGGCAATTTTCAGTGGTTTTTGCAATGTCGGGCTGCTTTTCGAGTCCAAAATCTGCCATCTGATAGGTTGGGTCGGCCCGCTTGCAGAAAAGCAACTTAATTTTGGTCGCCTGTGCAACCATGCAAGCTGCAAATTATTGCGGCACATAGAGAGTAATGCTGGGAGGACATTGCAGTCGAAGAAATAATGCCCGGGTGACAAGTTGACAAAAGTAGGATTGTATGTTCTAATTTACGGCACAAGGGTCCTAGGACTAGCTTTCACTCGTATGTAATGCAATTTCAAAGGAGCTAACCGGATTCTGCAATGAAGACACTTGCTTTCAGCTTTCACTAATCCAGCGAGTTGGGCTAGAGTTAGATGATCGTTTTATACATGTGTAAATTCCCTTGAAGAGCAGTATTAGGATTAATAGACTTTCTGATAAGTTGGACATTAACGTTTTGTGAATCCAACACAAGTGCAGTATGAAGCATAGCTTGGGATCCGGAAGGGTAATCGTACCATATGTTGATGCTAAAAGCGAAAGTTTAGGGGATCTTCATAATCTATTATTGACAATAGAAGATTTGGGAGAAACGTATGAGCTCAGTGGGAAAATACGAGCACACCCTTCCTCGAACCTCCGGAAGCAATAAATACAGGACCAGCTTGCACGGCTTCAATTTGTTCAAGTGACAAGGAGCAAATCAAATAATGTCAATGGCGAGAATCGATATCATCGTTTTCATATCAAGAGGATGACAAGTTTTCTAATTCTCTCAAAGTTTTCAAAACATGACTTGGCTGAAGACTGCTTCAAGTGTCGTATAGTCAGTGATGCGATGACAACTTGTTACTGCAATCCTTCACCAGTTCCGTTCCAACGAGAGAGAGAATGTCGCCCACCCCATCCAGATCGTGGGACTGGAATCAGGTTCAAATTCAGAGCCATGCTGGAGTCCATGTCCCCAAGTTTCTTATGGTAGGTTTCCTGCCTCTAAACTTGGAGCTTTGTACTCAAAGACGAGTTTAAAAATTCGCTGCTTCACCCTCCGAGATAATTCGATTAAGGGCTACGCAAAGTATGAGTGTAGAAATTTAATAAGGATCCTTAACGAGGAGGAAAGAGCGGGTTGTAGTTCCACGACGTAGTTCAACTACATGGTACATGATCATTAGCGAGATTCACAGACCTGGAAAAAGCTACCGTGCTAATTTTCAAATAAGTCCTATTGAAGCGGTAGGAAAAGCGACTCTAAGTCGAAGAACGATTGTTAGCTGATGAGGGCTTCTGAACTACTACAGATTTTGAAGTCGGACTGAAGAACTGAAGGCAAGGGTAAGGGTAACGCAGTTATATGCTACGTATAATTTCTCTTTTTCTACTGCTTTCCTAACTCACAATGGCTGAAGAAGAAGAGCGTAAATAGAATTTGAGAAATGCTGCAATTTTGTTATGGAGTGTTCATGATCGCAGTTTTCGTTTTAAGCATTTGGATTGGAGGAGCACCAGTGGTAGAACCAACCAAGTTACTCAAGGCTGAATGAAATGAAGGGAGCTTATTCGGAAGGGGAATGCTGAGAAACCCCAACCCTTTACAAATCTCAGGGGCTTTTAAAATATTTTGAGGCAGTTTTAGTGTACAGTGAGGGTACTGTAGCTGGTGCATGAGGATAATTGGAAAATGATACTTGAAGCAGGGGGACGAGGCGACACTTTGTAATGCCGATTGAATTAAGTTGTGTCTGAAGCTTCGTATTGAAACGCCAGTTGGATTGATTTTCAGCAAACTTTTATTTCAAAGTTTGATATTTGATTGAAAAGCTTTTGCAATCAGTTAAGTTACTTGACATGGGCACCGGAAGATTGAAATCGATATTGATCGCTCATGCTTATCTGGTTGCCAAGGCAATAAAAAATTAAGCATACGTTCTCCATCTTCAGCGTTATATCTTTATTTACTGCGAAATTTCGCAAAAAGTCAACAGCACCTGGGATTCCCAAGCGGTCACCCATCCAAGTACTAACCGGGCCCAACGTTGCTTAACTTCAGTGATCGGACGAGAACTGGTGCTTTCAACGTGGTATGGCCGTTGACGAATGCTTAGTTTCCATTTTCCATATTTATACGTAACATCAACATCTGTAGACTGCTGTGATTATACGATGTACTGAATATACGTACTATGCCTTATCATCCGGACGTTGACTCTATCTGATAGCATTTGGACTGGATTCAATGGTTAAATTATCAGCTGCACGTGCCTCTCTGCTATCAATCCTGAGACTGGGGGATTTGTAATTGCAAACTAGTTTTTGCATCATTAAGAAAGATCAAGTAATATTGCAACAACTTGACCTTCAAACTTGATCAAGGATATGCTGATCTTTGAGGAAATGCTTTAATTTACTTTTAACTTCCCTAAGGGCACATAACGCATGCGTTTACGAAAACTGGTCCATTACGATCGGTAACAATGCCTATTCACACTCCCCAATGCAGAACAAAGCCCTATTATTCAGGTACTAGTCATTGACATCATAAGATTTTACATTCAAAAAGAACCGACTACAGCATAAGTCTTCTTGAAAGTGCAGAAAAATGCAAAATATTTGCAATCGATTTTCACCCACCAAGTATTGCTCCACATCAGCGAACATGAATTTCCCGGGAATGAAGTGCAGGTCATCCTCCCTCAAAAAAGTCAATACCGTTACCAGAGAAGCCAGTAGTAGTTTTCACGTCGTCGAGCATCCTATGAAGTCATTACGACAGCCAATTTCGGGTCATCCAACAGGAAGAGAGGAAACGGCTTTGTGGAGTATAAGCTTATAAAAAGCATAAGGCCGTAATGTCAAAGGAATGTAGGCTGGCAGATAACATACGCTTGAGATCCTTGGAGCAGAGACTGCGTACAAAAAAAACGAAAAAAGGGCTGAGAAAGCACGGAGTGACAGGACAAAAATATGACGAAAGTCAAAGCCTTTCAGTTCCACATGGCTTTTTCACCCTCGGCGTGGGACGGAAGCGGGAATAAAAAGGAGAAAATGCGGCCTGGCCTTCACCAAAGACTAGACAGAGGAAAGGCATGATAGAGTCAGATCCGATCCCAGAATCATGAATCTTTGAGGGAGATCATGGCACTGGGATGAAGTTATGGTAGGGAACTGAGCCTTGGAGTGCGGGTTCGGCGGCAGAATGTGCGGAAGATAGAAAAAAATAGGGGTTTGCAATAAAAGAGGAGAAAAAGAAGGGAAAAAGTCAAGACGAAGATGGTGACGATTCTCCGTGTTATGTTTCCGGAGAAAGTTCCCGGCGAGAGAAAATGTTGCGGGACACTGGAGAAGAGCGGAAGGATGGTGTGGCAAAAGGGTGGCGTAAAAGGGCACGTAAAGTGAACGTGGAGGAAGTGGGAAAATGTAGAAAAAGCCGCGTCCGTCAACCCGTTCCTTTTCATTCGCTCCTTTTGCCCGGGCTCTTTTCACTCGACAGACTGGCTTACCACATGATAAGATGCTGCACAGATTTCCCGGAGTCTTCCAAATATTTGCTTTCTTTCATTCACCAGGAGGGCAAGTGAAAGCAAGGCTGGGGCGTGCACGCGTTATTAAAATCGTATGCACGCTTGGGGAAAAAATTTAAACTAAAAGTGCGGAAACTCTTGAGCCTCGGAACGTTGTAGGGCGGATTTCCACTTGTCCTTCCGTCCGGGACTATTAAAGAAGAGACTTTTGCTGCTTTTTTAGTCTCCGCTTTGATTTTTCTACAAGTGAGCGGAAACATCCGCCACCACTCAACTTTTGATACGGGGTCGAGACGCGGCAAGCTTACAAACTAAACACAGTTCCAGCATTGGGCCCACGGACTTTCTGATGTTGGGAAATTCGCGTCCTACCATATACTTTCAAATAACCAGCACTTTTTCCCGCTCTTCCCCCCGCTCGCAGAGGGGGAGCCCCCCAACCACGTTTGAACCCCAACCACGTCCCCCATCTCCCTGCTTACTCAGTATATGTCAGAAGACTCCCAGGTCAAAGGAAAAGTGATGGCTAAGCTAGAATCCGGAGGCAAAAAAAGAGACCTGCCTCGAGCCAAGCTCACAGACTGACAATTCCTCCGGAGTTGTATACTTTCACCGACGTCCGCTCTCATATTGTCGGATGAAATTATAGAAATTCCTTTAACAAGAAGAGAAAACTTGGAAAGGAATCCGCATAGAAAATTTCAAACGACCCCGTGCCTTCCGTCCAAGTTCATGTCGTTCATCCCAGCCCTTGTGATACTCAAGTTGCAGAGGCCACAGTCTGAGTAACTCAGTAACGTTTCTCTAACGGTACTCCTGGAAGGAGCAGAGGACTATGCACGTGCCAACATCTCCTAGGATCAATTCAGCTGTCCGCCCGACCCGAAACTGTGAAACCGCAAGAGCAAGACCTCAATCCACTCAAAGGGAAGGTTGAACAAGATTGAAACGGATACGCAGTGACTGTAGAAACAGGCGTTAAACCCCGATCCCAATACGGTGAAATTTCCAACCTTTGAAATACTGTACGCCGTGCCTTGAACCTACCAGGCGTATGACGCTCACTTCTTAAGAATTCCATGTCCATCCAAGCACAGATGTTTCCCATAGTTTTCCTAACTGGGACAGGAAAGGAAACGGGACTCGTTCTCTTAAGATATCTGAGTCGAGGTATACTTTCACATCCATCCAGTTCGAGTAACGAAAAGGAGTGTAAGCTACATGAACCAGCGCCTTTTAACTTTTTAGAACGTACACGTAACCTTCATGTAACACTTTTCCTTTGTCGTATTACGCCGCACGCCTCTTCTTACGCCGTAAAATTCGTAGCCCAGTGTCGCAGCCACTGAGCCATGGACTGCAAGTTGGCCAGGAGATTTCCGGTATTTTGCGAGGCGAATAGCGGGACTTTTGAAGGGTCATTGATTTCTTCCATTTGCAAGAGGAAATTCTTCGACCCTAAACTTTAAATTCCTTTGAAAATAGCTTTTGAAGGAGCAAAGCCCATGACTTAATGCCATTGGCCTCCTAGAAACTCCTCTGACACTTTCAGTCTGGAAGGAAAAGACCCTGTTCTCAGGGAAAAGTTCAGGCTCAAGAACTCAAGTCTGCTACTGTCAATTATTGGCCATCTAAGACGCAGTGTAACTGTCTAACGGTACTTCAGAAAGGAGAAAGCTACTGCAAGAAACCACCAATACCCACCTTCTATATCTACTGCAACCCAAACGTTCGGCTACATTTGGTAAATTGCAGTGCGGCAGCCCCGCTCCGAGGTTACTAAAAGCCTCATTATCGGCCCTGGGGCATGGAGCACGGAGAAAGTTGCATGACCGAGCCGCAGTTGGTTGCAACTTTGATAAATAATGCATCTGCCTCCTTTCCTTTGGGTGGGCACACTTTGCATTGCTTTCACTCAGTCATTCAGTCAGTTTAGCTTTCGGATGCCAATTTGTCAGTCGGCAGAGGCTGTAACCCGATTGAATCTGTGGTTAACCACCGGTATGAGAAATGGCGGTCGACGTCTCGTAACCTACCCAGAAGAGCAACAGTACCAAGTCTAGACCCAGGCCCTCGACTTCAGCTACCCGGCAATCTGTTTCACTTAAGGGCTGTAAGGAGAAAGCCAGCCAATATGCACTCGCAATTTATAAAAGACCAAAGAGGGAGAGGAAAGAGGAAAGCAAACTGCATACACAACATTCCATTGGGTGAAAGCACGAGCTGGGGTGAAAGTAAAGAGCGATTTGAGTTCGAGAGATTTCTTTTGGAGAAAATGAGATTGCAATGCTTTATGATGCACTTCTTCAGGGTATTTACCGCCCTTCTTCAGCAATCCTCCTGGGTCTGCTACAATCCTTCTCGTCCACGTAGGCGATCTGTCTTGCTCCAACATTGCATTTACTCCTTGTAATATCCAGTCCCAAGTCACTCTTGTATGCAAGGAGAGGCGGGAGAAAGTATGCTTTCTCTCCTTCCTTGTGTATTCGTCCCTTAAGACTTGCGATTCTCGTCTCATATGAAAACAAGGTTTGGAAAACCCTTTGCATAAAACATTTTTCAACCTCTTCAATTATCCTAGAGTAATGCAAGTCAAGTAATGCAGAGTGCGAATACCAAAGTGACTGCTCGTTCATCTTACGGGTTATCTCAGCAACATTGCATTTTGCACTAAATTGCTAATTGCCTCCGGCCTTCTGCATACCTCTTGCTGCTTTCTACACATCCTGGCTTTCTCTCCTTCAGGCTGAGAGCAATGACAAACGTGGGAATGAGAACATTAGGCATTCCAGGCTCAGCTAATTAAGCAGTTTAAGGAGGAAAAGTAGACGAATTTCAAGTATTTATTTTCTTCGTTTTCTCCCAATTGTTAATTTTGCAACTCGTAAGCGCGGAAACTGCCTCCTCGCTTCCAGTTCCTGGAATCGAATTGAATTACTCTAACCACTTTTCCTCGCCTGACAAATTGAAGTATGTGGTAGATGTTGCAAGATTGTAAATCGCAATCATGAAAAAAGGGAATTTTCCTCAATTTTTCTATTTCCCCATCCCGCTAAAAGAGTATTAGTCATGATAAAAAGTAGCAGAGCAAACTTGTTGTTCAATGGCCCGCAATCATGCAAAGGGATGCAATGCCAGCTTTGGCAATGCCAGCCTTTGCAATGCCAGCCTTGCAATGCTGAGCAAGTCGGTGTAATGAAAATTCCTTTATTGGAATGCAGCTTCATTATGCTAAATCTCACATCACGTATCGCTCCTTTTCATGTTTCACATTGCATCACTCGGCCATTCATCACGTGGGTTTCTAATGGCGCCTCCATATGTAGGGAAGACCGTTGGAAAATCTGGAGATGCCATGCACTGGAATGTTCTAGGCTGAGTGTGCATTCTAGAAAGAGGTCGGTTGAAATGGAATTCACTGAAGCTGAATCATGAGCTTGTTTGCAAAATCTTTTGTACTCCGTCCATCATGCTTCATGTGCATTTGAATGCAATCGATCCATTTTCAAATTAAAGTACTGGGGCACTAGAAGCATGCAATGGCAATGGCACAGGTACATTCGAACCCAGAACTGACATTTGAAATGGCAATGGCACTTTGATAGAGTGGCGCGAATGCACGAATCCACAGATCCCTGGGGTGATATTTTTCTTGAAATTGCTGAATCGAGCTCCTGTTCTCCTTTCCCCGTAGCTTTCACCAGCACGCCATTGTCTCAGGCCAAGAGCTGGTGGGGAGTCTGACGTGGGAGCTGTCAGTGGTGAGATTTTTGCATTTCTGACAATTGTGGGAGAAGCCGGAGAAAAGACGAATTTTCGTCCAAAAGTGCACCTTGCACCTAGGCAGCGTCAAGTTCCCCAACGCCCTCTCACCAATAACGTTATTCATGGCCTACGTGAATATGAGCTAGCTTTGAGTTTCTTGTTCCCTCAAAAGGCATCAAATACCATATGCTAAATTGCAGTTCCATGCATTCAGCTCCCTCACACACTCAGGACTCACGTCACAGTCTATTATATTTTAGTAAATTAATTGCACGTGTTCTCACTCATCAGGACAGTGTGAATGCGGAGAAAATTGCCGCGTGTCCGAACCACCTTCCAGCAGACTTTCTCCACAGGAGCACAATGTGGAGAAAGTCCTGGTATAGTGTTTCTTCCTTCTCTGCTTTCACTCCCTGATCCATCCGGTGCTTCGCTCCTATTCCAAGTATCGTATTTCCATCGAGGCTGGTGCTAATTTATTTCCTGATTCTCGTTCTGTAATTAACGATCGGGCCTTGTCCTTATCTAATTCCCTGCATAAGTAATGCGTTTTCCCGGCCTTGAATATGTCATTTTGAGTGTAGGTGTTGCTCTTGTTCGGTCTGTCGCCATTAGTGAATGGAGCAAACTGCCAAAGCACACCTTGGCACTTAGGTTACTTATCATATGTGGAAACCGTTTATTTTTATGGGGTGATTACGATAGAAAGTGACGCTACATTCCAGGTTCAGCCAAGAATTGACAAATTGGAGCTTATCATTCTTGATTGTATGCAATTTTGTATTATTGATGCAAACTGTCCGGTTAGTGCATGGCAGATTATCTATCAAACACCCCTTACAGTGTTGGGCACGGCTATTGTGTTTTATGAATGTAACAGTACTGTCGCTTTGTCGTGGTTAATGGAGGGTCAGCCCATGGAGACTAAATTTAGAAATGTTATCGAAGGATTTCCGCCTTCACAAATATTTTTCTTCAGCAGTCTGTGTAACATGAAAGCGGGAATCGGTAAAGAGTCTAGTGCAGCTCTAGAACGACGGTTTTTTTCATTATAAGCCTAGGCTTGGGTGGTTGTGGCACTATGAGTCATAAGAATAACATGGAGAAAGCAGTGGAACAAATTTGTACTGGAGCTAAGCTTCCAGTTTGTGAGCCCACCCGGTCTCAGCTATTAGAAATCGCCTTTGGGCGCGTGGCCCCTTTATGCAAAGAGGAGAAAGTAGTCAGTTAACTAAACAAGCGTTTACAGCTGAAATAAATTCCCGCGCGACAGAGGCTGGGACCGAGGCTCATAGGATTCTCAGTTAAGCTGGAATCAAGCTTTTGGCAAATTAGTATCGTGTTCCTCCTCCTTTGCATTGTATTTGTACATATCTCTTTTAAATATAGAGACTTTATAGAGGGAGACCAAGTAAGGAAAATCCACGGAATAAAGAGATGTATTGCTTGCACAATTCCTGTAGGTGTTGGTACGGAAAGGCAGCGTGTTCTTGTTATTCTTGGCCGCGGTCTCTCTCAGCTTTCACTTCACTGTGGCTGGAGAAAGCCTAAGGCTTGCGATAGTCCATGAAATGATTCGGATGACTAGACTGTGGAGGGAACTGGGCAGAGGAGAAAGCTGGAGAAAGGGGAAGAAAGTGGGATGAACCCCGGTTTGCATCTACACTGGAGTAGGAGCTTGGGATTTGGCTGAGAAAACGGAGAAAGTAATGCCAAAGGAGGTAGCGGAGAGAGTGTGTGGGTATTTGCATTTTCTCCATTCCGACCATTTTCTCCGGTAAAATATATGAGCTCAACTCAATCCAAGCAGCTTGAAACCATCTCCATCTCCATTTTCCGTGAAAATTGAAAATGCTTGTGGCATTTTCTGGATGTATTGGTGCTCAAAGAAATTTATTCCTCCAACTTTTCTCCGTGTGTCTCATAAAAAATTCCCCCACTAAAATACCTTGAACAAGTAGTCTGCAAACCATGCTTTCACCGCTTTTGCTCCCGTAGCACACATTGCCTTCCACTTTTGGAGGAAATCTTGTTGGCCCAGAGCTGCTTTCCAGTCTGTGTATTCCTGAGAAATTCACCAGCCTCTTTGCCAACTATTTCGGCAATGGTGCAAAAGCTCACAATCTGCACGTAAGATACCCTTGGAGAAAGCAGCGTGGTCTTCTTTCCCTGCTTTCTCCTCCGACTTTCTCTTCCACTTGCCCGACTTAAAATAGCATCTAGTTATCGGCTTGATTCTTGGAACTTGACTGTGAATTGTTTAGATGAATGCCAAACAATACCACAATTTGGTGTTGCAGCAAGGGATTTGCCGTATTGGAACTTTCATAGTGGGCTTTCACCATGTGGAATGTACCTACTGGAAGACTACTTCAAGTGAAAGTCCTTATGGAGTAGAAAGAATGGTTTTGAGCACTGATTCTCCCCATTTCTATCGCTCAATAACGGTTTTGAAAATCCTCTCGCTTTCTCCTCTAATGGCCTGGATCTTGGGAAGAGGACGTTTAGTTCCTCGCTGCAATACATTCAGTGCGTTTTATACGCTCAGTGCTCATATTATTTAATCTTAACGGCTTCCGTATCGACTTCATTTTTCTTTCTGTAACGGAAGCTCAACGGCTGATAAACGTCGCATTAGCAGGGCCTTTTCCTGGAAGAGAAATGCCACGAAGTAAAAGGCAATGTGGTGTGCAAATCCTCCGTTATTGGTATTTGTCTTCATGCGCTCAATGCTCATTTGTTTTGGGAAGTATCACGAGAGCTTCAACCGTGTCCATAGCATTTTGCTTGGTGTCATTAAGCAAAAACAGAGGAGTCTTTCCTCATTTTGCGGAATTGGGTGGTGCAAATGTCAGGACTGCTAGCTTTTTTGCAGAGTTTTTTTTTGTTCTACGTTTTTTGCTAGTTTCTGCCCTTTGTTTTATGAAAGAAGCGGATATTAAATCCGTTCATTTTGTTCTTTCTTTTAGCGTATTTCAATACTTGACATTTGTTCGATTTCTAGAACGGAACAGCGTTTTGTAATTCAGGGTCCCCTTCTATTCCCACGCTTGGAAAGTCGTAGTCAGCTCACTGCGAGAAATAGAAACTGATTAAGCTGAGATTGGCTCGACTTACCTAAGTAAAAAACATTTAATTAAATGTAATTAAAATCTTGCAATAATATACAGCCCAATGCAGACATGATTATGCAGTTCTTCCGTCCCATTTTTTCAAATGCCCTTTGTTTTATGAAAGAAGCGGATATTAAATCCGTTCATTTTGTTCTTTCTTTTAGCGTATTTCAATACTTGACATTTGTTCGATTTCTAGAACGGAACAGCGTTTAGTAACTTTGGGTCCCCTTCTATTCCCACGCTTGGAAAGTCGTAGTCAGCTCACTGCGAGAAGTAGAAGCTGATTGAGCTGAGAATGATTTGACTTACCTAAGTAAAAAACATTTAATTAAATGTAATTAAAATCTTGCAATAATATACAGCCCAATGCAGACATGATTATGCAGTTCTTCCGTCCCATGTTTTTCAAAATGGAGCACGACATCAATAAGTAGTACCTACTACGTTAACTGGCACTGTGTATCACATATTTAAAATGGATGTGCGGGATTTGATTAAATCGATAACTCAGGTTAGGTGAATGCCAAGCCTGTGGCCTATGTACCTGAAAACTCTAGGACTCGACAGTACTGGGTGACACAGGCCCAAAAAAACATGTTCATCGCTCAAGTACAAAAAAATCTGCTTGAAAACTTTCATACGATTGGCAATTTCCAAAATGTGTACTGCTCAAGGAAGGAACTTTTGCAAACATAAAGTCTAGGTTTGTACAAATCCGGAAACTCTCCAGACTTCCTGTGCTATCTTTCTGCTTGTGTTTTTT
>VRMD01000448.1:0-26618 GCA_009872375.1 Sminthurides bifidus
ATGACGTGTAGCATGCAATGGCTTAAGCTTGGATTTAAACAGGTCCATTATGCATTTTAAAAATAGCGTTCCATATGCATGAGGTCACTCTGGAAGTCTCGTCCTACGAACGCCGTTCCACAGGCCAGGAGTTGAGGAAACCAACTGATTGTTGATGCAAGAGAGCGTTTGCATTTTCCTCCCCCCTCTCTCTCTCTCGCTTTCTTTCTTGTGTACTCCTCCTCTCTTGATGGTAAAAATCCTCGTTCTGTGCGCGCTAACCACAAGGGTCCTTATTTTGCACAAGTGGGAAAAGCCGGGCTGAGAGAGCAGACATGTAAAGCTTTCTTCGCTCCCAGATTTGTTCCATCTCACGCAAGAAGATACATCGGAGGAATGAAAAATAGCAAACGGGGAAGCGTGCATGAAATTGACCAAACG
This sequence comes from Sminthurides bifidus, assembly GCA_009872375.1. Lineage (NCBI taxonomy): Eukaryota > Metazoa > Arthropoda > Collembola > Symphypleona > Sminthurididae > Sminthurides > Sminthurides bifidus. The sequence goes on from VRMD01000448.1 coordinate 421, forward strand.
TGAAAATGGGATGTTTCACCAACCACCGTCTCCGTCCACTCTCCTTCATTCCTTTTCGGCAACTGTCCCTTTCATTCACTACTTTCTCTTTTATTAGAGCTAAGCCAAGCTCGATGGAGTTGGGTATTAAACATTGATGTGGTCGTGTGATTGACGACTCTTATCTAAAGAGGGCTTATAAAAAATTCTATTCCGGACTCAATGCCTGTATGGCTTCAAGTCTGTTTCTCCTTTCTTTTATTTTGATTGTGCACCGTCCTTCTTAAAATTAGTCTCCCCGCAGAAACTCTCTTATGCACAGCATGAAAGTGATGGAGGGCCTCTCATGCATATGAATTCGCTCACTTCCTCTCTCTCTGAGGAGAAGGCGAGGGAGATGCAAGACCACTACTGGATTCAAAATATTCAACACATATGCATTCAACGTGCTCTGGAATCGGGTCACATTACCGCTGCAGGAAGAAAACCCGCTCTCTATTTCCCTATCAACGCGTCACGGCTCCAATGCGTATACTATCTTCAGCTCCCACCGGATGCCATGCGGCCAGTACGTCCACGTACTCCACCCATTTTGTCAACCTGCCTCTGAATCGTGGACTTGTGTCGGAAAAAAGTATGCATATGTGTGCCTCCATGTGCCGTTGGACGTACAAAGCGCCTCTTCTTAGAATATTTCTAAGCCTCCTTCATGTGACCACGGAGAGCAGCTGGTGAAAAGTGGTCTTTTCATCAAACATATGCTTAAAACGATTCATCATTCCTCTTTCTCCACCGCATTCCATCCCATCCTTTCAAACATTCATGAGCGCTAATCCCATTAATATAAGTACGAAAATCTGTAAAGTCGCAGTCCATCTTAATTACCATGTCCGGTGAAAGCAAACTTTCACCCACCATTCAGCCTCCAGGCTATGTACCGATTGCACTTGTCCTATCAAGTCCTAGTGGCTTGGCAGTAACGTGTAGGTGTGACATGCTACATGGCGCACATATTCCACGAATTTAAAGCTGCACCACGCCTCATTTTAGATCAATTTTATGAGCTCTTCCAATTCATACAACCAGTCTCGACGTTTGTACCATGTATACTGTGACATGCTTGCAAAGTTTTCATGAAGAGTAACACATGTAGCCCTGTCGTCCCATTTTTTCCTCAGAAGGGTGCTATGCATGTCATCCTGCATTCGTTAGCCTGGTCTCATTTTTCGTCCGTAATCCTGTTACGTGTCCGTTAATATGAGCAAGCCCCATGTCCGTCTTAGTGGTACGAGAGAGGAGACAAGACAGCCACAACGTTGAGGATTATAACGGTGATTGGTTGGAAACTTAAAAGGATTCCAGAATTTTATCTGGGTGCAAAGATTATTCCAGGTATGAAATTGAGTGGGGGTCCTACCCCTGGATGAAGCCTGGGGGAAACAACCCCACGTATAGTTTTATGCCTTATGCGCCTCTTGCACCTACGTAGAAAGGAAGCAGAATCGGTTATTTGCTGCCAAATAATCTCCTGGAACAAAGCAAAAGCACAATGAATGACTGCTGGGAATAGTTGCCATCGTGGTTGTTCCCTTTATATTCGGGACTGTAACCAACTTAAAATGATTAATATAGTGCCGGGAGGGGGAAGCTCTCGTTTTCTCCGTCCCCGAGATTCATTACTGGGTTGCCTAGCCACATTCCCCCCAGTCTTTTTCACGGACAGGTAGAAAAGCCTCAATCAACTGAGAACATACGTAGTTTGCTCACACATGCCAGCTAATCTGAAACCGCTCCTATGTCCTTTTGTTGCTCCGTTCATCCCAAGACTACCTGCCCTAATGGTATTCATCTGTAATTACTCACTATTTCTCACACACTTTGAGGAAATCAAATTTTTCACCATCCCGCCTCTGGAGGAGTGAAAACTTGGCACAGGCGTAAAGCATCTTGGGTAATAGATGGACGGATAAGAGGCACATGCTCCTCGTGTAGGTCTTTACACGCTCCCTACTTTCATTGAAGCGTACCTGACTTGGGAGAATTTGTGTCATTCACATTGCCCTTTCCCTTCATGAGGTGATCTTTGAAAAGAGGAAATTTCAAATTCTCCAGCCATTCCTCCAGCTCTATGCTTGGATCCAACAAGATTAATGTGCACGCCATTGTAGTGCTGTGACAAGGAAGAGGAGACGGTCCTCTTTGAATTTCCCCGTCAGCTTATCCCTCATTCCACAATTCGTCCCTTTGCTTCCTTCCTGCCTCGTTAAATAGACTGGAGCTCACGTTATGTACTTACACCCGTCCGGAAGTTTTCCTCCATCTCCATCAGCATCTACGTGGCAGTTGGCTTTCAAAATCGTACGCAATCGAAGGAAATTCACAATGAGCTGGAAATGCCATCCAACAAGTTGAAGACGTCTTCCAGTGCGAGCTGTAGGTCTTTTGGAGGCGAGTCATGAAGCTTCCACGCGAGGCAGAACTCGGTTTCAATGAACCTACTGGCCTGAGTTAAGTATTAATGAGGGTGGAAATAGTCGATGACGCGTACAATAGCCGAGGTGAAGAGAAAGAGGGAACAAACTCAGTTTTGCGAATGAGCTATTGGTGGTTACACGAGTGGTGGTTTCGGCTTAACTAATTCTCCTTCGCGCACATTTCCTAGCTCCATAAATTCTTCCAAGTCGAGCAGATTTTGTCTAGTAGCACAAAAGTCGAAAGAATGTTCGTAATATTTCAAAAGGATTTGTTGCCTGAGAGTCAGCATTAGTAACGTTACTACAACGGCGGAGTCAGAGCCTCGTCGTCCACAGTCAAAGTTGAAAGGAGCCGGTGTAATGGGCGAGTAGTAGTAGGCACGCAGTATGTGTACTCCTTTCCTTGACTGGAAAGTGGATGTCGCAAAGAAGAGGAGATAAATTAATGAAATAACATGTGTTCCTACTACTAATCCGAAGCCTTATCTATTTCTTTACACTTTCCCTCAGGAGTGACACGGAGCTTTTCCCATGGTGAATGGCAACTTTTGTCTCCCGTTCTTTGCACACGGACCAATCTATCCGTTAAGGAGTCGGCAGTCCCCCGTACGTTTTCATGCCTCAGGCTCTTCCACCACGCTTTCCCTCCACAATTTCGCATCACTGTGGGATCCAGTTCCGTCCGGGCGGCCATTCCACTTTCTTCTATATTTAATGCCTCCAGCCTGGCTGGCATGTTGATGTAAATCATGGAATTTTCTGCCTTAATTTTATCTCAGGGCAAGTCTGATTACATTCAGAGGGCATACATTTGAAATAATTCAGGCCGACCAAGCCGGATGTCAGCAGAGCCAATCCTTCTAAATTCCCAGTAATCCTCCTTGCGAACTTGTATCCCAACATGGCAATTTAGCTCGGCTAAATTACAATCCGATAGCATTTTTAATAACATCTAAATCATTTTGAGCCCTCCCGTTCATCGCCCTGCCATAAATTCTCGAGGTTAGCGAGAGGCTCTGGGCGCGAGAGGCGGGCGAGCTGCCGTTCATCCGCTCACTTATTCGCAGATGGTCCAATTTATATATTAGGAACAACAAAGTCACGTCTTGAACTGATTCTGATGATATGATTCATGGAATCCGCATAACTAAAACCTCTCCGGATTCAAAACTTCCCGTGACAAAACTTTTCCATCTTCGCTTCCTCTCCACTATCAGCATACAGTATCTTTCTCCCTGATACACCGATCTGAGTCAAGACCTTCAAAATCTCTTTCCACTAGCCTCTTTTAAGCGTCGTCAGTTTTCCTAAACTAAACGTTTTTTTGTTAATTTCAGCTTCCTTTTCAACTACCAGGCTAAGTAATTTTTGTACGGGGTTTCATCTCCTTTGGCTTTTGAAACAAATAATGGCTGATTTTCAATTCTTGCCGCTCGCCTCCTCCTTCAACTCCCGCTTCATTATTTCCTTTAAGATATTCTGTCATTGGAGCCTGTGAAAGCTGTTTCTCGTATCCCCGGTTCTGAGTTGTAATGTACGTTTATTGTTTCCTCGCTATTTCCTCTTGCATCTTCCGCTCTTGCTTTTGGCCTTAGAAAAAGGCACTATAAAATCCCTCCTCCTAAGAGACTCATTATCATCATCTCCGTAATTGTCATCTGCATATCATCCGTACATGAAGTTACCATCTTAGCACTTTAGACATGGGTTGGATCATTTGTCTTTCGCTACTATTGCTCATGGAACTCGGAAAAATCATTTACATGCGCTCCCTCCTCCCTTTTCCACTACATACTCAAACTTGACGGCAAGGCTGCTAGCTTTCACCTGTGCTCACTTATGAATAAAAAATTTAGAAACTAAAGCGCTGAAAAATTGAACGGATCGTATGCATAGTGGCTCACAGAGATAATTTCCCTTACAACACCTCAGTTCCCTCTATATAAGGTGAGTAATGACTTTAGCGCTGTTGTTATCTTTTCGGTACTCTGCTCCATCCATGAAATGGATGCAAGTGTAAGAATCAGTAATCGTGCTTCGGCTTAGTAACCACTAGTGCCTGTGTAACGAAGCTAGTAAACAAGAAGTTTGTTCTCAAGACCATGAAGAAAGTCGGTTGAACTGAACGTGGAGTGTTGAATCCGCGGTAGTTTGAATTGTAAAGAAAATTTTTGCAGCTTCTACCCCAGGTAACCTTAAGGAAGAAAAGTTTGTGAACATTTGTGATTTTTTTCTCATGTTGCAACATCAGACTGAATGTATTAACATTTAAAATTATTTCTTTGAACCTGTTGTTGAAATCCGTGACGTAGGAAACGGAACGGTTGAGCTGATGATTTTGTGGTATACTGGCTGGCAAACGTGCATAAAGCCCATAATTGATTTCCTAAGTGGAGCATTATGAAAAGAGGTTGGTTGCCAGCTCTGAGAGATTCAGTCAAGTAAAGGAGAGGCTGTTTACTAGGATCAGGACGGAATCACACGGGTCACGGGTTAGATGTAATGGAAAATATGGCGACGAAAAAAGAGTTAGCGAGTGTTCAACATTATAATGACAGAGGGGTTTGTGATTTTTCCTGCCTCGATATTCCATTCGTGCGTGAATACAAATATACAGGAACAAACACGGCAGGGGAAGGAGAGAGGAGGAGGAGGAGGTTGGGGAAAAGAGCTACAGCAAAAGTATTTGTAGGTTAGTTGATTAATGCGTCACATTTTCCCTCGTTTTATGCAGTCTATTCAAGTGTCTTGTTGACAAACGCGTTTTGAGGGTAAATGTCGAAGAGGTAGAGGTGGTTGCTGAGGGATTTCCCCTGTTGTTGGCACCAACGTGTGGTATTTGGACGGACGTGTTCCTATCCGTTCGTTATAATATTTGCAGACGTGTGTGTCGATACTCGATATGCGAATTGGAATTCCATTGTTGTAGCTGGTAGTGGTGGAGTAGGATTTGGAATCCGAGAAGGAGAATGAGAAGGAACTACATAAGAAGGATAAGGGGGGAAAGAGCCACAATTACTCTGTTCCCACTTTCTTGTGGCACGACCTTTCTCCGTGGCATCACTCATGCATCCTTTGTAGATTCACATAAACAACTTTACCCACTCGCTCTCACTCTCTTCTCCAGTTTGGACATCAGAACTGTGTATAAACTTGCCAATCTTTTTAAATCCCATTCACGGAAAACACATTTCCATGAAAGAACCCATCAAACCACCTCATAGTTCTGCCACCAGTCTCCTTATTCCCAGCTCTAACACGGACCTTAGCCATGCACAAACTGAGCACAAAATCGATTCTCTCATGAGAGCTTTCTTTTTCACTATCTTCTTCTCCGCGTCTTCTCCTTTTCTTGTACTCTTTTTTCGCCATTCCAGCTCCACGTCTTCCGATTTTCTCCTTTCGTAGATTTCAATACATTCACTCAACTACCTCCTTCGTGGGGCCAATCCTACACATTTTCTCTGTTTTTCCTTTCGTAAAGCCACCTCCCTCCATTATTCATATTCCGCTTCTATGCTACCTCTTCTTACTTGTTCGCGTGTTTCAGCAACTCCACACACACTCACACTCACATCCCTGAGCAAAAGGCATCTCCACGTACAGTACACACGATGCATTTCGGTACCAAGCCTCGGGAAATGCTGTGCAACAGACCGAACTCGCTCAAATTTACCATCACGCACTCATATCCTTTCTTTCCCCTGCACCTTCCAGTTGTCGGGCCAGTATCACATCTCCTCAACGTCATGATCGCGTAGATTCCCACACAAGATATTCTCTAATTGTGCTCTTCACCTTCCTCTCGCTCTGCCTCTCTCTCTACTCTCCGTTTACTTTCTGGGAAAAAACTTTCCCTCGGTCTCCCTCCTGGTTCAGGTGTTGCATTCACCAAAGCGAAGGGCATCCCACCATTTCACCTCTTTGCTACTCATGCCTTCCCCGTTGAAAAGGTTCATTTCGAGGTACTTTTTTCGTGTCCAGACACCAACCTTGAGTCGCATTTACGACATTGATCTTCATGATTTGAAATGTTGGGGCTAGCGTGCTCAAGCCGGTCAATGTCATGAAAGGTGCGGTGAACCAGCGGACTGATATATGGAAGATACATGTATTTGATGGAGACTGATGCGAAAAGGGTCACTGAGGAAGATTATCAACCGTTGAAAAATTGAGTATTGAGAGCAGACTGGGTTGATTTTCAAAATGGAGTGTTGAGTGCAGACTGGATGTTTGAAAATGGAGTATTGAGAGTAGGTTGAGTTGATTTTGAGAAGAGAGCATTGAAAGAAGATTACATGAGACAGTTGGCAATTAACAGACGGTTGATTTTTCACGTACTTATCGGAGAAATGATCATGCCTCAACGGATAGGATTGGGAAAGGTGGAGAAGATGAAAAATCTATGCATCATGGTTGTGAATTCATGTAAAGTTGTCTGTATCTTGAATGCTTTTCCGGTTTAGACCGGCTCAAAATTAGAGGGAAGTGTGTGGTAATGGAAATAAGAGGGCTGGTGGTAAGAAATAGTTTGTTGGTAAGTTTGAGCATGCAATGAATAATATCAAATGAAGCGTAAGTTTGCCAGTAGTTTAGCAAGTGTTTAATTTGGGTAACGTGAATCATTAAGAACCTCGTTGAGATGCTAGTCTTGTTGTGTAAGTTGGAATCAAATTCCTTTTCCCAAGTTGCAAACTATTTAATTGGCGTTATTCAGACTGTGTTTCAGTCGGAAACTTTGTTGGCTCCTGGCTCAGGAATGTTTTCCACCCGTTTAAACGTCTAAGTGCACAGAAATTCGCAATTCATTTCATTCCAAGCTACTTCTCGGATGGAAACCAAAGGAGCACTTTGCCGTTCATGTGATGCGAGGGATTGAGCTGTGGTCCGCAGATCGCTCCTTCCATCAACTCGTGTTTGCGTTTTGTTTCTGGAGCCGTGATTACGTCCTTGAGCATTTCTTCCTGAGACAAATTAATTAATAACGCAGCAACAGCTTCTCTCTGAAGCCCTGTTCACACATACTATGCATAAACACACAGAGCTAAACAGACAGCCACAGCCACACACACACACACACACTCACAGCCGTAGATGATAGAAATACAGCAGACAAGTTATATGAGGACTGAGGCGGATGTGCGAGCAATTGGTATTAATTATTTTACCTTGCATGTTTTTCCAAGAGGAATTGTTCAGTAAATAAATTAAGTGCTCTCTCAGTGCGACTCGGCAGCTCCAAAGTTTGGCCCTTTATGAGGTGGTGGTGTGTGAGTAAATCAAACAAGAAGTTGCACACGGTGCAAGTTGTTGCTTCCCATTTGACTGGCCCAGTTTTTTGCCCTATGACAAGATATTTTACTGCCAAAACTTTATTCATTCAATGGGAAAGAGGATCGAGGAGGGGAGTAAATAAGGCCTTAACAAATGCCACCATTCAACCAGGACAAGTTGGCAACAATAGGAAGATTCACAGGAGTGAAACTCTTCTTCATCTCTCAGCCATCCCATCCCATGTTGCCGAGGAAGGAGTCCATTCTCTCAAAGGACCGGAACTGAGTCAAAACCTTTCTTCGCTCACTCAATCACCCCACCCTATTTCATCTCGTGCCAAACAATTTACAAGCAGCAACCTTTGAATTGAACCACAGGCCCAGCTGAGCAATGATTAAATTGAAATCCAGACCCCTTGCTAACTCACCTCTTTCCCTGATTTCAACTACTGCTTTCCCCACTTTCGCAAGTTCATCTAATCGCACTAAACTAGGCGCTCTCCAACAGGAATAATTCTCCACTCACCAATTCAGACTCAGAAACAAATGCCCTTCAAACTTTAGCAATGCCAGAATACCACCAATTCCAAACTAGAATTAGCTCCTCGGGCTCATATCCATCTTCCTGTTTTCAATTTCAACCTCGCAACTTGTTACTCCTTCTTTCACTACGCCCGCAACTCCCTCCCTCCTCCGATCCGCTTCCCAATATACAACTTGAGGAACAATTTATTCACACCAATTCCTGTAGTCAATTCCATCCCGCCATCCTTTCTCTAACCTTGTCTTATCTCCTCTCTCTCTGCATTCATCCGCTCATGAACCATTTTGCCCACAAAACAAACTTACACCACTCTGCTCACATTATTTATTCCAGTCCTTCATGCTGCTCCAGGCGAAGCAGATCGATCAAATTTCACCAAACGCTACATACTTCGCAGTATTTTAGACCAAGGCATTGTTTATTTACTGTAGCCACTGGTCCTTTCACCAAATTTGTATCCTTATGTCGGGTTTTGTCCTCCCAGCAGCTGTTAACGTTACAGTCAGTGCTGATTTAATCATTGTTTATCTTAGTTCAGTTACCTATGTAATTCATTACTTGCCGGGGGCAAAGACGGATTTGAACCTACCTTCCGGTATCTACAAACAGAATCACAATGAAACACACGCAACGACGTCACCACTCCTTGCATTATGAAAGAAGAATACGGAGGTCCAAATCATATCCTTTACGCAATCAGCCATACATACATAATACACAAAGACCATCGACAGCAAGCATGCATCAATCATTAAATCCATTGCTCAAGCTTGTATGAAGAAAGATATTCTCAGAACTTCAGAGAACTGTGACTAGTTACGAGATTTTGCTCCTGCTCATAGCGAAACTGTGGGATGGAGCTTTACTATACTTTTAACTGAGACATGCATGTCATGTCATGTTATGTCGTCATAAGTCGATTTCGGCCAATTCAAGTATAGTTAATTTCACTGAACAGTTTCACAAGTGTGAACAGTTTAAGAGTGGAATTGCTCGGTTACCATGGGCATCTCTTATTAAAATCATTTTCAAGAATTTACGTTTCTAGTCCCTTAAGGTACGTCAGGAAATACTCCATCAGCCAAAAGCTGCAGCTATGTGTACTTGAAACAGTTATGGTTTTTCCCCAATTACGACTAGGACTCACACCTGTAGAAAAAGCTTTAAGATTTGCAAAGCTTATGTTTGGAAACTAGGACAAAAATATAGAATGGATTCACTGGATCACAAGAAACATTTAGATTACATGTCCCGTCAATTTGATTGCAAATGCAGTACAACATTCAATAGCAATTAGTCTGACGGATTGATTTTGTCAGGCATTTTTAATTTTACCAACTGAGATCCTATCCATTAGTTACTAAATGAGGCGTATGTTTTCTCGTACTTTTCCTCGGCGAATGAGCAGAGAGGATTTTGTTCATTGTTCCTCCTTTTTTTCTTTCTCATTCCTTCCTAGGCCGTTGATAAGAGTAGAGCTGTGCCACACCGTTTAGTTCACTTGGCACGATTGCTTCATCGCATATATTCTCATTCATTTTTTCATTTCATAAAAAACCAATGATGCTGTCGACCCCAATCACATCTTTTTATAGGCACTCATTCGATTTTCCTGGTTGTTCGTCTATGTTCATCCCATCATGACGTTATTTCTTCTCACACAATGTCAATATAATTTTATTTCATTATTATCTCCCTCCCTTCTTCAGGTTTTATTTCCAGTTTCAAGTGATAGCCTGTAGTGAGGAGCAAGGAAGCGCTATCTATAACGACCTTGTATACATCATAACAACATTCCAAACCTATTTCTCTTATTGCTAATGTATGCAAGTGTCTTGCTTTTGTAGCCCTATTCAAAGTCAAATACACACATTTGAAACGACCTGCTAAAACGACTACGCGTGCCTTCTAATGTCTCCACTCCTTCCCAACCAACTCCCCTGTTCACCCTTATAGCATGTGCACAAAGGACATGAAGAGAGAAAATCCCCAGATTTTCAAATCAAACTTACAATTCCTATTGCACCCTGTAGCATTTCCCAGGAAGGGCACTGTGCTCGCATTCGATTAGGTTTGTCAAGTTAGATTTTCGTAAAGGTTAGCTGGCACCATAGCCTCAATGCTTATATCATAACTTTCTTTGCAGTGCTATTCCTTCGTCCATGCTTGAATAAAACGTCAGGAAAGAGTTATGGGTGCAGACTTTCTTTCGTGCGTGAGCCTTGCATGACGCTCTCTTATATGAAAACTTAAACTATAACCTGTCATCATTTATTTTAGCACCAAAGTTTCAGAGGACCACTCAAAGAATTCTCTTAATAATCTTGACAATCTGGGAGTTTGTGGAAGGAGCAACAGTTCCTACAGTTCTGAACAGAACGTGCTTTCGCAAACATGTAATCTGCAGCACGTTTGGCTTAACTTTCTTCGGGAACTCATTCCAATGTTTGCCATTCACAAGTCTGTGTTCGTAGCGAAAATATGAGATAGATAGAATTTGGACGCAAATGCCATGTAGTCACTTGGACGACTGCTGATTATGATTCAACCTATGAGATTTACATGACCGCATCCAAATGCTTTATTAGTATGTTCAACGACTTAAACAAGGGTCCATCAGTTTGTTCAAAGGTGATATTCTGCTACTTTCTAGTAAGAATTTGTACGATGTGCGACTTTGACAAGTTGAAACTATGCTTAGATTGGTTGAAGGCTAGCCTGAGCACACATGTTGAGACAATAGCAAAAGAATCAGATGATTGAGTTTCAACAGGCAGTACTTTTCTATTCAGAAGATGTTTAAGAGTCAACATACCTTTGATTGGTTCCAACTTGACTTTGGCAAACTTTTTGATTGACAGATTAGTTGAACTTTTGTCTAATTTCACTTTTTATACGTGGCACAGGGCTGCATTTGAACAGGAGCACGGAAAAACAACGTCTCAATCCGAGCTCAATTTTATTGACACAATAGCCTTTAGAGTCAACTTGTGACTTTGGCAACAACTAGTACGCTTTTACCACTGCTCACGACTTACGGAAGTTTCGTCAGATTGTTCCCGGCAAAGGTAGAAAATGCGACATGAAGTGCATGTAGAACAATGTTATGCATGCGAATAGGGTGACTGGCGAACACGAACTGAGCGGTTGAAAGGGGAAGCGGGGATCAAATATGGAGGGAAAGCGGAGAAAGCGGAAGGGGAAAGCGGTAACTGTGGTGAGCACTATGGTACAAGAGTGAAGCTGCCATCAAGAGAACGAGGAGGGAGTGCTAAATACTTTCTCCTTGTGGTAGTGGAGCGTAAGAAAGAACTGACATTGGCAACAATCATCTGCAGTCAAGGGTTGAATGTTGGCTACAACGGTATAAAATAAACAAGGTCTGTAAAACATGTCGTCTGTAAATGATCGGGTTCAACGGTCAAGCATAAGTGCAAAAAACATGATTTTTCAATCATCAGGGGGCTAGGCTCGGCCAAATGATGAAGGTACTAGAGTCTTTGGGGATTTTTTATTTTTAAATCACCTTTTTGGCGACCAGGTGCTTGAAGATACGCAGGCCTGATTAAAGACAGGATTAGTAAATGAGATACGAAGCTTATGTTTAGGCGATAAAGAGAATTTTTACCTTGATTAGTGATGCTGGACGAGTAAGAAATTTAGTTCTTGAGTACCAATCATATTTGTCAGGTTATCTAGGAATTGTTATGTAATATGTAGGAAAAGTTCTGATAATAAATTTGTAGTGTTTGTGAAAGAGTTCCTTCGGTTCAACATTTGATGCTGTAATATCTGAAATCATAGCAATTATGCCCACTAATTCTTCTGAAGAGACCAAGATTACGGTTTTAATGGACGGCTGCCCGACATGAAACCGTATGGATAAATGTTTTTACAGGTTTACATTAATTCCACGAATTAAGCTTTCAAAAGCTATTCCATTTTCTCATTTTGATTAAGCATAATTTTCCAGAATTCGTGAAAGTTTTTTTGCAACATATCTACTCGGAAACCGTTAAGAGCTTTCTTCGATCGACATCTTCAGCATGGAAAGATGCTGTCTCAACTGCACTGCAACCACAATAACCGATTTTAGGCGATAGCTCCATCTGCTGCCGTGGTAGTTGCAAGCACGGACGGAAATTGAAAACTTTTTACTCCGAAACACTAGAGGGTGTGAGTAAACGCAAGGAGAAAGTTTTACTTCCTCGGCTTGATTCCGTCCTTATCCCGAATTTCTCTCAGCTTACATTTAAACTGAACAACTCCAGCGGTCTTTCTTGTACATCTACAAGTCGGAAGTGACCTGCACTGCTAAAGTCTCTCCGATTTCATGGCGAAGAATGACCAGTCGGCATAGAATGTGCCAACAATGTGGTATTTTTGAATAAGCAAATGCAGGAGTAGAAATAATGATTACTGTACAAGAAAGTTTGTAGAGACTCGGCACCCTCCCAGTTTATACGGTTTGACTGCTGACTTCGACAAGGCTATGCATGATCTTTGAAAAGTTTGCCAAACAATTGGTCTTGTGTGTCAAGTCAAGTTCAAAGGCTGAATAATAATTTAAAAAAGTTGCCGCCTACTGCTACAGATTGTTCGGAAGCTCTACTGGAGGAAGACAGGAAAGCGGATTAAGCAATATTTGTGAGTTTACGGAAGTGGAATACTGGGAGAGTTTGTGTGGGAACGAGCTCAGCTGCAAGGAAAAGATAGAATGAGAGGAGTCATGGGGTCGGAAGAAAACATTGCAAGCAAGAGTGTTACCAAGTATTAACGGATGATATCTAAATATTTATGAGATCATTGGGAGAAAGTTTTGCCTTACCACACTTTCTAATGGGATGGCTAACTCGGTTTATGGAAGTTTAACGGGCTCAAGTCCGCTAAATTGATCAACATATTCCAAAGGATCTGGAAGGAAAAACGCTCTCCTAAATGGTAGCTCGCAAGATTTATGAATCTACTCCTTCAACCCACCAATTCATGAACATGTCAAAAACCATGTAAAAAGTACCGAAAAAGCAAAAGCTCTTTCAACCATTCAGCTCTAGAAAATCCCGAAATATGTATATGCATAAATCCAGCCAAAATCCGCCCGAAGTCTTCACCTTTTCGCTCTCCTTTTACTCCTCCTTGGATTCTTTCAGCTGGGTTTTGTTAGCTATTTTCTGTCAAGCATTTTGTATTCAAGCATGAGTATTTCTCCTTCGCGTATCCGAAGTTGCACGTCTGTCCGTTACCCACTGAACGTTTCCAGTTTAAAGTAGCATGGGAGGTTTGCCTCAAATGTTTTTACACTGACTATCACGCCATGATTTGAGTTTCTCTTCCAGTATGGACTCGTGGCAGTTGTCTCAAATACTGTTGTTTCGTTCAACTTGCTTTCTTGATTGGCTCGCAGTGTTCTCTACTCATTAGAGTATGGAAGTAAAATCAGGCCTGACCTCAAAAATCAAGGTCCCTTAAAAGTTGTTCAGTTCGTTCAACTGATTAACTGGTTTACAGTGAGCAGATGCGAGCTTCTAAAACAAAAGTTTTGTAGGATACGCTTCTGACCATGATAGAACTTAATGAAACATGAGTTAAAAAGACGAGTTTCGCACAACAACCGCAGTTACAATGGTTTTTCGAGTTTTATTTGCACCGTTTAGCTCATCCAAGATGGCACTCATGGTTTTAAAGCATATCGGAGGTCATGTACCAGCTTTAAGACTGGCAGACAGTTGCTTTGGAAAGTTCCTTCTGGACGGTTATCAGTGTGGTGGAATAGTGCTGGCATGGGGACATGGGCAAGAGGCGAAAGCCAAGGAGGGAAATGTTGGCTAATGTTGCATCAAGGCAGGGAATATCTCACGCTTGGTTTCCAAAGGAAGAGGAAGACATTAAAAGGAGGAAGAGCTCTTGCTAGCCAATCTCTGCCGCGTACAAACATTACGACGCTTTCTCAACCAGGCTGCAAATAAGCTAACTCAACATGTAATCTGTGGCTCCGATTGTCACACTAAGCGAAGAGGGTTTTTATCCAGCCTCCGGCGCTCTCCTGGTCGTTGACGGTAGACTCACTCCGAAATCGTCTTTGCGTTACACGCTTAACTCCTGTACTTTTTTCTGTAACCTGATGTTGGCTGGTTAAAGCCGGCACTTCCTCCGGCTCTGTTAGTCACACATTTTCCACTCCTACATGTTTTTTTACTCTTGACTCCTTTCCTGAAGCCAAGGGAAGTAAACGGATTTCATCGGTCTTATAACCTTTTATCTTCCATCTGCAGGAGATTTCCACCGCTGCCACAAGTACGGGGTCAGCTCATTTTTTTCCTCCAACCTCTTATGTACTTTAGAAGGCTCTTTGAACCATTTTCTCTTCGGAATCCGTATATTTTATCAGCGTCTCAATGGAAAAAATAACATACTCTTCGATTTATCACATCGCCTAGTACCATACCAATTGTTAGCGACCAGATCCGCCAAAGTTCGCCTCGGCTTCCGTCCGCCAACTGTACATAAAGCCTTGCCACTAATTCGGACGGGCAGGAACGCAAGTTGAAACGAAAACTGCAGTGACTGGAAATTCCTCCTTGGTTGCTCCGCATCACACTTGTGACAACTTGGAGCTGCCTGCCGACACACGTACCCGCAACTTGAACAATTGCTATGTACTTTGTTCTTTTGTTCCTCCTTCCTTTGATTTGGCAGCCGCAACTGTAGCACACAGCGCCAGGGCGAGTTTTAGAGACCTGTAAGCAAAAGACGAGAGAGGGGATGCGGACGGCTAAAAGGAGGGTTAAAAATCGCAAATGGCAACAACGCAAGCAGACAAACTGCCTACGTATTAAGGGAGCAATGGCTGGCAACGTTGCGCTGCATGTTCTGGAATGAACCCAAATTTCTCCTTCGTCCTTTCTCTTTCTGCTGTTTGCATGCATACGTGGGAAAATTTGTCCCCTTCAGCTTGTAACCTGCATAAGAGAAAACTTTACAATCGGAGCAAATCCCAGGCGACTTGCATCACATATGTGGAATTTACGAAGCCCATCTTTGATCCCGGGCGCTGTACTTTGTTGAAAGTCCATCCGCTCCAAGGTTATTTCAAAAACTGGAAGTCATATGTCATTCCTTCCTTTATCCTTCCAGTTACACTCATGCTGGAATGAGTTACGCTCTTCATTCCTACCGCTTAAGCCCGTCCGATTCCACACAACCAGTCACCAGTCCTTATGTATGCACTCCTGTAGCGGAGGAGACATTTGGGTAATGTGGACAGAGATGTGCAAAAACTTGTCCTTCATCCCGATTCTCTCATTCTCCCATAGGCTTGTACCACTCGCACTACCGTGACTTTCTCCGTCGCCGTGCCCAGCGTCCGAGAGCTCCTGCTCCTGGTGCACAGAGGCACTAAACATGAAAATGGAACAAGTTGGTCAAGGAATGAGATGGAGCATAAATTTCTTGAAATATTTTCTAAACTTTGGCCTATCACAAAGGCTTTGTATAATAATTTATGAAAGATGGTTTCTACGAGATTTACAGCTCCTCCGCACCCACAGAGTACGCGGACTTGTTCACATTTTGCTTTCTACGACTCGACTCCGCCTTTTGTTACGTTTTTTTTACAGCCGGGCCGTAGCCGTAAGGTGGAAACTGTTGCGACATTCCCGTCCTCGCTCATTTTGTGCGACAGAGCATCCGATTTCACCGTCTTCCTTGTCGTCTTGTCGTGTTTTGCATCCTTGGCAATCGCTCTTTTCACTCGCTAACCTTTTTAAGTTGAGAGCAAAAAGAGAATCCAAATCCCAGGAAACGTCGACCCACCTGTCCCGTGTTTACAACGTGTGTGTATGCATTCTTTCATGGTGAATCGTACCTTGTTTGCTTGCTTTCTACTCAATTTGATATCATGGTCTTACCATCTGACTTATGCTCTTTCCTCTCGCTGTTTACCCGAGTGTGGATGTACATCTTCTTTGTCCTTTATCTCCTTTGACCTTTCTCCCGCACAAAGCTACTACTTTCACATCTCAAACACTACCGCATGCTTGGACAAGTGCTTCTTCACAAGTTAATTCGACCCGGAATTTCAAAACAAACCTAAATCATGCATGCACGTGTCCTTTCCACGCTAAAAAGTCGTACATACGATCTGCTACCTCTCTTTCATCCAGTATCAGATTACGCTAAACCCGTCAGCTATCTAGTCCTGCTATTTAGAATATTCCCGGCCAATGCCTCCTTGCTTCCATAGCTTCTTCCATCTTGACTGTCGCTTTGACCCACCAAGTTAGAAGTTTGTCCTTCAATTTCATGCTAACAGGTTTTAGTTTGCTCTGAGCGCAGTGCAACTCCTTCCATAGATTTAATAGATTCATATCTGATATCGTTGGCAATTACAGCATTTGCCAACCCGTTGATTTTCGTGGCTCATAAAAGAGTTGCCATGGATGTTGTGCTATTGCTTTTTTCTTATCGCACAAGTCCAACTAGTTGAAGGAACGAGTCAGTATTATGTCTCTTCATACAGTCAAGGTGATTCAGTGACCGAGAACCGGATTGCCCATTCCATTTACGACTATGAAGACTGTACTACTGTCATAAGCATTCTAAGTTTTACGATTATAGCATAAGATATGGACAGCTACAGTTATTTTGAAACTACCAGGCTGTAATAGTATGATGGCCAAAGAAGGCAAGTGGTGGAAGAGACTCATCCCAGTTTCCAAACTGAGGACTCGAAACTGAACCCTGTTTTAACATTTTCAATATCAAGTTTTTAGCGTTCGAGCATTGTAGACAGTCAAGTTCGTGTGGAATTGTTAAATTCAAATACAAGCATTCTTGCGATGTCTTCCCTAATTTACTAATCATTTGAGGTTAAAATTTAGAACCCACTTAAACAACCGAGTAATCAAATTTTCCTTTTTCGTAAGACAAAACCTGCAAAACACCGTCGCTTTCCAACGTATTCGTTCGTTGAATACAGACACTATCTAAGTGTATGTGCTAATACATGGATTTCGTCGCCTTTCAATTCCCAAATATTTGCCATCTAGTCTTACGCAATGACCCCTTTGGCAGGAAGGACATGAAGCTGCGACTTGAGACTGACCATGGGTCATTTCGGTCACAAAGGATGACGACGAGTTGATTGACACCCACATCAAATCTATCGGTCATTGATTGTGGGAAATATTGTGGGGGGGTCTCCATTTGACAGCTGTCTGTGCGTATTTCGGACCTTTGTTGAATCGAGGCCTATTACAGGACCTGTGAGTAATCAAGGTCTTTTTAAGACCCTGCCATCCACTCGGCAATTTAAAATGGCGTATCTACGAAGTGCTAGGGAAGATGTATAGAGAGCATAAACGTTTGCTTTCTTCTACGCGCTGAATTAGTATTGCGTAGCACACAAACAGCTTGTTTTCCCTTTCAAATGATGCATTTGAGGCTGCAATAAAAGCGAGTCCTTTCCGACTTTGGGATTTAGAGACTTTAAAAATGCTAAGTCTCTTATTTATGATTCAAGTCTTGAACAATGAGAATACGCCAAGGATGCATGAACGGAAGCGCTGCATTCTCACAGTTTTTGGTAAATAATATTGCTCGTACAACTACTCCGTTCATTATGCTAGCAACAAGGCTGACTTATTGAATAAAGAACGTCATAGCTTTATTATTCACCAGCATTTTCTCCGAGCTGTAATGGGTGTGTAAAACAAGCAGAGATTAGATTCTCTCTTTAATTTCGCTTTCTACAGGTTCCCGGTACACCATGATGGAAGGAGCAGACAAGCCAAGGCTTAGAATTGCGTTAGGATATTTTTTTCACCAAGAACAGTTCCACGCAGATGAGCAAATACAATATATTTACAAGCTCCATTTTCCTCCGCTTTCACTGCTACTCTATAATCTACATGTTGCAACTCTCTCCCCTAACCACTTCTTACTCCTCCGGTTTCCTTCACCTATTTACCATGTTTCCTGCCTTTCGCCTTTCTCCTTTCCCTCCTGCCGGATCCCGGTTTCACCAAGTCCGTGTGCGCTCCTCTCCACACAACCTCCACGTTTTCTTTGTCAACCCTCAGCTTTCCTCTTCAGTTCATCACCAACTTTACTCACGTACGCACGTTGGCTAGTCATCGTGCTTAGGTTTGTGCTCTGTCCGCTAACTTTCACCAGCATCAGTTCTAAAAGCTAGACGCAACACAACAGGAAGTGAGATTTGAATTTGGAGCATCGAAACTTTCTCTAGCAGTTGGAAGACAAGTGTACCGTCCTTCAATTTCATGACGAGGAAATTCCCCAGCTTGGTGAAAGCTCGCTCAGTTCGCTTCTTGTCCAAGCCAGTTTTTGAAACTTGAGCTAGGTAACTTTTGAAACTTTTGGTGAAGCAAAGCGTAGAGCAGTAGGCTGGTGTTTTTCGTGAATGGTGAAACGCAGCAAGTGCGACTCTACCAGTTCAGCGCATTGCTCAAAGCGTCAAAACGCAAGCGAGCCTAACCTTTGATCCTGCGGTCAAAGTTGGATTTAAAGCCCGAGCTAACACTGCGTGAAGCTTCAACTTTGTGTCACTGTACATGTGCGTTTTGGAAACTGGAGCAGATAAAAAACCGGGTAGAAGGGCAAGTGGTAACAACAAATACACGAGGATTATTCCACAATCCTTTAGGAGCTTTGCGAAAGAGTCTACGAAAAGACCCTGAGCGCAAGTCCTCTCTACAAAGTGTACAAAGCCCACTAATTCTGACCAACTCTGAGTCGCAGATCATATACGATACAGTGTTTTACGTCACAAGGAGGAAGGATTAGGTGAAATACTTTTCCAAATCAGGGTTCACATCCTCTCGTGTGTACTTAAGTCAAACTAGCCAATCAATTCCGTGGGGTAAAACGGCTTTCGGACGAAAACAATCCTCTCCTGTGGCAAAATTTTCGCGCCGATCCGTCGAAAAAGCTTGAGTTTCACCAGCAAGTAGCTTAAATTTTTCATCTCGGCTGGAAAAATTCAGTGCTGCGTCCTTCCACATCACTGGAGAAAGCTACACGTCCATCACGTAAGCTTAACTTGACAGCTAAATTTTGACTTTCTTCTTCCCCGCAGCTGTCTCTGTCCATGTTCAATGTGGGCATAAGTCAGACGTTCTAGGGGCAAATGAAGGCTGAATGAAGAGGAAATTCGCAGCTCGATGATGCTTGATTTCCTAGTTCCAGATCAGCGATTGGGACTGTGATACGAGTATTTTTTTAAGACCATGGCGATGCAACTGTACTCAGGTTGAACACCGCACCCCCACCCCTCCACCACATCATATCCAGGGATGGAAAAATTCAAAAAATTTGTTCCCTCCACTCTTAATTTGAGTTGCATACAGGCGCGGAATTGCTTCCTTGGAAGGTTTCTAATAAAAGTTGTTGTGCAGCAGAACACTGTGAAATTATATCTTAGCCTGGGCCTTCTGGAGCAAAACTGTGAGCTGTGTGAGCTGCCAAAGCCAGACGTGGTGCATATGTGGAAAATAATTCGCAGAACGGACGGACGGCAGTGTATAGGAGGGTACATGTTCCGCTCGGGCCGACTGTCAATAGAATGTTCTGTTTTTAGCTGGTCTTTTGAAACGTGTGGCTTGTTGAACCCTTGGGGCCAAGCGTTACAAATCCCCTTGGAGCTTATTGTTTCTTTTCAATATAAACCTATTTTTCTCTTATCGTCTCGTCGACCAAAATTTCCGCCAAGAACAGGGGTATCGAACCATGTAAGAAATCCCTAGCGAGCATCTCTTATTTTCTTCTTTGTCCACGCATTACAATATGAAACCAATTCAATGCCCACCGACTCTCACATGGCTCTGTTTCATCTGAATTCTTTCCCAAGACTTGTGCATTGGAGCTTTGAACTGGGAGCGTATAACTGCTATTTCTTCATAATGTATTTTACTCCACTGGCATGTAGACAACTTGGACAGGGAATCAATTCAATAACGTTTTTTCTCCTCCGCCTCCTCTTTGCCACTCACATTTGCCCTTTTGATGGGACTTTGCTGCTGGGAAACCCAAGTCTCGATTTTTGAAGTGGAGAAAGGAAATCTAACTATTTATTTTACCCCCAAATCTCGCTCTGAGGCACACAAACTATGTGGTTTTTCCTTTGAATTCCCAAATAGCCAGTGGTGTATGACTGTGTGCTGGTGGAACAATGCCGCGTGTTTGTTTGTGGCGCAAATGCCCGTTGCCGGACAAAGGATTCCTTGTTTTCACGAAATTAAACAATGGCACTGAGCTTGATTACTCGTGAATTTTCATGAAATATCGTATAGAATGTCTGGATTGAATTTTTTCATCTTTCCGACAAACCCCAAGTATTGTCAGTGGAGAGAGTCTCAACTTGTTATTTGTTTCGTGGACAAACGGCACGGAAGCGGAATTCGAGTACAAAGTTCCTATTATGTGGACACGTATTTGCTAAAGTGGTTGTTGATTTTTCCCACTTTTATCCTGGAAGAGCGTACTCATTAGGGAATACAAGAGAAGCAGCGCGTCGCCGTCTTTGTTAATCTTTGAAATATTTTTCAAAGCACAGTCCTGTTTGTTTCACTTTACAGTAAATTATGATTTAGACTGTGATACAGCTTTAAGTGAAAGCCTTTACGGACTCTGTAAACTACACACCAGCTATAAACGGGAAATGATAGCAGTGGCTGAGGGGGATTTTAAGAGAGAGCAGTCGTTTAATTTCCCGTCATCCTTTATGAAAACAGTTGCAAACTCTATTAGTAACTAATTAAGGCTGTTGTTGAGGACAGGGTTGGATTTCTTCTAGAAAGTTGCTCACATGTAATGGACTAGCTGCCTTTTGCATCCCAGGAACTGAGAGTGAAAAGAGAGGAATCATATTATGATTTCATGTTGCATGAAACTTGGAGCACATTGGTAAACTTTGACAAGTTAGTGTGAAAGTCACGGATAGTTTCCTCTTAACACGATCAAGGCCTACAGACGGGGCTTTGAAAACCTATCGTGTTTCATTGCACCACATTATGATTGAAATCCCGTTGCTTAATTCCAGTAACGTAGTTTGCACAGTCATTCATAGTGTTTCAGTGCTTGTTGAAAAGTGCAGCTGCCATCATCCGTCGTAAGTGGCGGTGTCAAATGACAAAGAGGCACGGAGTCAGGGCAGGAGTGACAGACTGACGTTAAATTCTTCTGTGGCATTAATTTACAACAATCAGTTTTGAAGTGTGTAGCTGTCATTGAGTTCACAGCAGGGCTGTATAAATTACCATAATAACTAAAATAACACCAGGACAGCAATCAATTTGTTCAGAAACCTCATGACAGCCATCCTCCAGTTTCATCTCCGCTTCATGCATAACGGGCGCCAAACCACAACATGGCAGGGAATTCCCTTAAACTTGCACAAAGTCCGAAGTTCCCAACACCAAATCCAAGTAAGGCTCTCGTCGGCTACACTCACTCCCTCCCGGTCGCTGGGCCAGAAGCAGAAACAAGTGCAAGAATATGCAATAAGTATTTTAAATTAGGCAGCTAGCGGGTCCTTCCGGCATTCAGTTGCGTAACAGCAACTTAGGCTAGCCTAGGATTTAAATTATATCCGACCTATCCGCCATTTTGCTGGAACATTTCCTGAATTTCCATCCTTTCCGTCTCTCATTTTACTTTTGACTGCATCTGTCTACCACAATGATAAATCACTGGGTGAGGTCATCAGCACCGTAGCAATTTCTAACTGGCTTGTTCCAAAGAGCCTCTGAGCTGGTGAAAGTGAGGAGCGAAATTCCTCCCTGCAACTGTACTCCTACACCTGCTCTGTAAAGCTATAATGGTCACGATACTAGCGCGTTAGGAAATGAACGCTACTGCATGATCATGCATAGGTAAGACGAGCTTGGGCTAAAAAATACTTGTGAGAATGTGCTGGAGCAGATAATTGTGAATGTCGAGCAGTGTTTTTTCCCAAGAGTTGAACTACATTCCGTGAAAATAAATCATTTAAACCGTCACTTTACCAGATCAGCCATAATGGCTAAAAGCATGGGTTGAGTACAAGTTTTACCAGTTACAACTAGCTTTCTCCAGCTTTCCTTGTCTNCCATAATGGCTAAAAGCATGGGTTGAGTACAAGTTTTACCAGTTACAACTAGCTTTCTCCAGCTTTCCTTGTCTGGCACAGACTCTGGCTTTCTCCTTCCCCGAGCCATGAAGGAGTGCTCGAGATCTCGCGGCTTCTTGAGGCTTGAGCTCCGGCTACATAAATATCCACGGGATTCAATATAATTACCCACGTCAATTTTATAGTGTAGGGAACGCGGAAAGTTTTCTAGTCCCACAAGATACAAATTTCTCTGGGGACTTTCTCCTGACTACTTTCCGTGGTGGCTGTCCTCACCGTTTGTTTCTCCTGCGATAACCACCAGGCTGTTGAACAGCAACAGCAGCACGTAGGCTGATTGCCTAGTTGGCTTGCATCAGTACTGAACTGTAGCACCCCTTTACTTTGGTACGCATCCGTGGAGACTTTAGCAAAGCCATTGAAACTTGGCCAGGAACTTTGGCCCATTGTGTTCCGCGGTAGCTGAATAAAGCATAATGCCAAGGTGAATTTCTACGAGGTGAAGGCTAACTGGAGTTGGAAATCGATCTTCCCCCATCCCTATCAGTTTACCCAGTGGCTCAATCAGTGTGTGCTTTAGGAAATGAACTAGTGGCTGTCCTCACCGTTTGTTTCTCCTGCGATAACCACCAGGCTGTTGAACAGCAACAGCAGCACGTAGGCTGATTGCCTAGTTGGCTTGCATCAGGACTGAACTGTAGCACCCCTTTACTTTGGTACGCATCCGTGGAGACTTTAGCAAAGCCATTGAAACTTGGCTAGGAACTTTGGTCCTTTGTGTTCCGCGGTAGCTGAATAAAGCATAATGCCAAGGTGAATTCTACGAGGTGAAGGCTAACTGGAGTTGGAAATCGATCTTCCCCCATCCCTATCAGTTTACCCAGTGGCTCAATCAGTGTGTGCTTTAGGAAATGAACTAACAATGAATCTATTCGCCATTTCTTATCTCGTTAATATTGTACCGGATTTGGGCCGATGGCTCCTTCCGTCACATATCTTTTGTTCTTCTATATCTTTCATAACTTGATTCTCCCAAGCTCCACTCTTTCTCTCTCGGATGGCGACTCAAATCACTCCTGTGGCATTCCATTTCATCCACTCTCCTCCGCAAGAACTTTCTCTTTGACTCTTTCTCGGAGTCAGACACACACGTTTATCTCCTTCCGCGCCTTGCATCCATGGCAAGTTCCACGACATGAGTCGTCACGCTACGCAAATTGTGTGCAACGAGCTGACGTAAAAAGAGCAAAAGATGCTCATGATGTCTGGTGGACGGACGTTTTTTTATTTGCTTTGGGAAGACCGTGTCTCCTGCGGACTTGCAGTGGGGACGGGGAAATACCCGCCCGGTATGCAGTCAGCCCAAAGGATTGTCTGGATCTTAAAACTTGAGAGTGAGGACCAATGTCCCGAATGTTACATCAGAAGAGTGTGTCGTGTATGATCTACTAGAAAACGTTGACGATAATGAGATCCGACAGTGTTTCTTTATGTTCTTGCATGCCTGGATATTCAGTTCATTGTTGTAAAATAAGTCCAGTAACCAAACATCGGTTGTTCGAGAAAGTTGAGGAGGCTTACTTGCCCAAAATAAAGAAGACGTTTGAGGCGGGAAAATTTTTGGTAAGTTGTCGGGCTGGCAGGTAGGATTACTGTAGACTATGATACCGGTCACAACCACAAGTACAGGTTTTGAGCAAAAGGATCTCTGTCAAGGCAACGGGGAATGAGGTAACGTAATGATGGCAGACTCACAAGCTAAAGTATATGTAGGTTGCCATTAGGAGTTTTCGATTGAAATTTTCATAAAGGCTGAATGTACATATGATGATCCATTGTTTTCCCCCGTATCACCTTAATTCTGGATTTATCTCGAGCTGGCATCAAAGGTTCCGCAAGTCTTGTCTGAACTGTTTCAATTACCTTCGTCTCTTCAGGCTCACATTACAGCTCTGTGAATCTAATGCTCGGTCCTAACAATTTAGTAGATACATACACGATAAGTTGGTACTTTCTCCATAACTCTGATCCCCTCGTACCCCTTCCTCCCATTTGCATTCCTCTCTCCTTTCTTGAGGCAGATATAAATTTTGTCTTTTTCTTCTTCTTCTTCTTCGCAGTGAATTCCTTATTTTATAAATGCGGGCCATAAACCGGTAGCAATAATGGCTCCGGCGTATCGGCGGAAGAGGCTTCATTTTCCTTAGTGTGCTGGCACACAGCAAAGGTAATCATTCTAAATCAAACTCAAATAAACATTGTTTCCGCATGCGGGATCAGCTCTGCAAGCGTCTCATTGCCATGCACAGCTCATGGCCTTATTTCGTATCAACCACGTAGGAGTCACTTTCCCTCCCGAATAAATTCAAGTCAATCCCAGCAGCCATGTTGAACATACAGAAGCCCTGCCATCCCCCACATATCCCTAGAGCAAACCAGTCTGTCTCGTCTGGCATTCCTTCATTTCACAAATTGACATATCACGTACAATGTCCAAACAAGCGGCTTCTTCAATTTTTCCGAGTCAATAATCCTATTTGCGCTTCGCGTCCCTCTTCGCCCTGCCCTCGCAGCACAGTGCCACTTTCCATTGTTTGCCAACGTAACGAGATCAAGAACCGACACAGCTTCCTTGGTCCAATCAGAACTGCTGTGTACCAGCCAGCCTCCTGTCTCTCACCTACATGTATCTTTTGGCTCAGCCTTATCTGCATTTCCATGCACATGTATCGCGAGTGCAGCTTTCACTTCACTGGTTAATCTCGAGGTTAAACTCCGGTAAATACAAACACTCTGGTGAACTGTGTGCTTGGACAAAAATCCGAATGTAGCGGCACTCCTCCTTTTCCTCTCTTGTTCCAGGAATCTGGATTCTTGAGAATTTGCGGTAGTTGGATGAACATGATTCAGTGATTAGGCGGACAGTGAGCACTGGCTCCTTCTTATTCGGCAGCGTGCTGCGGATGCTGAATGCCTCAGTTGGGAGGCACGACATTATTTTTAATGATTTCATTTAAGCTGTGTGGCTCACAGTCTTCTAAGATTTTACCACTTGGAGAAGGAAGTAGCTCTCGTAGCCTTCAATTTAGCCGAGTTTCATGGCAATGCCGTGCGTCAAACTATTCTGGAATGACGGAATTCCATTCGTCGTCCGTCCTTCAAACCATGCTGCTTTTGTTGGAGTAAAAGTCGTCATTTTAATCTGGTTCACATTTGTTTTATTCTTGACAATGCGCGGAATCGGGGAAATCACCACTTTTGAGACGTATAATCATTTGCCGTTGGCTGTTTCAACTCAAGTGAAAATCTCAATGCTCCTCGTCGTCTACCAACTCCGTCCTCTGTCTTCCTGATGGCCCTCTATAATATCAATTCTCCTCGGAGCCTTCCCTCTCCTCATGGCGTCTTTCGTCTCGCGCTGAGCAATTACGATAGCTAAAATTAGCTCCCACTCATGCTTCCAGCAGGACTGAAAATTTCATCCTGTAATTTTCACCCTTCATCGAGTCAGCATCAAAGGCAAAAACTCCTAGCACGTGCGCTAAAGGAAATTGCTAAAGCAAGCTTTCACAAGCTAAGCTCTCCTGCCTCTGTCACTGCTCCGGATTGGAATACGCCCTAAATAGCACGTTACCAAGGCAAGGCTGAGAGAGACACTAGACAGGAGAGCTTCTTTTTCACAAAACCGATAGACGTGAACGGCAGCAAAGTCTAGTCGCATCCTGCATCGAAACTTTTCTGCGCTCCTGTGCATTTTTTGCCGATGTGCACTCGCTAAAGCTTTCCTTAAAACTGCCCAGCAA
>VRMD01000449.1:0-26607 GCA_009872375.1 Sminthurides bifidus
AAATAAATCCGTTATATTGTACTGTACTAGTACTAGCCCGAAACCCCTATTTTAAAAAAATCTTCTACTGGCGGTGGTATCTGCATGGATGCTGCACAGCAAAAAGTGCAGTCAATACTGAGAAACCAAACATTATAGGACTTCCATTTTCAGTTGAAGTTTAATACGTTTAATTGAATCGATAATGATTTATGCTCGGATTACCAAGGTAAAGTATCAGTGACATGCAGATAATCACCGGCGGCAGAAGATTAGTCTCAAAAGCATTGGGACTGTTATATACTTGCACAAAGTGACTGTAAAATACAACCCAGTATTCTAAATAATAGCTTCATGGGAGGAACTAACTTTTGGGGCATGTGGAAAGAAGATGGTTTCTTGCACAGCAACTTCGACGATGGAATAATAGAAGTAATGGCTGTATTCCACACGGTTCAAATGGCCACATCTCGTGTGGTTAACTTTTACCAGCACCGGATTGCCCAATGCACGCGGGTAACCATAACAATACTCGGAGACGAACCCATCCCTGTTCAAGTAAGGCATCTGTAGCTCAAATAAAAACAAGGTTTCAAAACATTTCGGGCGTGTCCTTAATTTTTCTTAAAATGTATAAATTCATGCACAGGTTGACGGTGAAGCCTGGTTGCAACCTCCTGGAGTGATACAAATTATTTTAAAGAATCGAATGCCCATGCTTTGCCGGAATAGGGTAAGTTTTAACACTAATGCGCTCAATGCAACAGTGTGAGTGCAAAGCAATTTACTTTTTTTGTTAGTGACTAACATAATGTTATGCACATTTAATTTTAACGCAGTTTAATAACTATGTTTTGCATTTAGACATTGCCGATTTATGCTTTTTCATTTTGGTTAAATGGTTGAACTTTTGCCTGACGTATTTGTTCAGGAAAAGAGTAATTAGATTCACCGGTATCATCATGAGCTTCGTAAATCTCACGTCCCATCCCTTATGAATTACTTGGAAGCTATAAATATTTTTAACTTTAGTGAAGCTAATCTTGCGAATCAAAAAAGGACTCGAAACTCATGTTCGCAGCCATCTAGAAGCAGGGTAAATCACTGATTATTCAATTTCGGATTTCATTTTTATGCATTTATATACAGCCGTTTGTTCTTTTAGCTTCAAACTCTCTACTTCAGTACTTTTTAAGACCATCTCCTCTTCAATTATTAATAACTGTCCGACCCGTTAGGTATTATATTTGAATGGCTACAGGGTCATGCGTATCTTTTGTATTGCATCGTAGCTTACATTTTCAACTACCTAAATCGCAAAAAGCGGTTAATTTTCTCTTGTGAAGGTATATATTTGATAACATTATCAATTACTGTTCTCAATATCGGGAGGTAATCAATCGAACTGGATACAACATTTTGTTGTTTCTTCTTCTCTAAAGCAGTTTTCTTTTTGAGCATTCTCACAATGCAATAACTCTTGAGTTTGTGCCTGATTGTGTTGTGTTGCATGAATTGCTGCTTTGGTTTTGCGTCAGTTATTCATTAGCTTTGGACCTGAGCAATAAAATTCGGAACTTCTTAGTTTTTAGACTTAATGGTTGAGTAAATCCAAATCAAAATGCCTAAGAACGCGACAAAACTTTTAAACGGAGGAGTTTACAAATAACAACAAAGTTTATGAAGGGGTGATATTTAAAACTTAATCTGAACCTAAAACTAAAACTTAACTTTCCAGAATGTGAGACAGTTGACTGCGCTTTGGGCAGCTGACGCCCAGTCAAAAAGTTTCTGATAATCAAAAATTTTAGTTGGTGTCTTGTAATTATATTATTTTTTGTTTATGACGGTCCTCAAAAAATCGCCACGATAAGTATGAAGCGCGCGCATATGTATTTGCTATAAAAATTACAAAGTTTTGCATGTTCTGTCGTTTACCTAAGGTTATTGTGCTGGTTGGGTAGGGGTAGGGATTATTCATTACAGTGAAGTAATTACATTACATTCCTAAAATGATCATGCTCTTCCAGAAACTAGAATCCAATCTTAAAACTTGGGAGGAAAAGCTGAAGGCTATGAATGCTTCATCTGAGGACTACGATTATGTAAGTGATTCATTCTTGCATTAAGGGCATTAGGGGTCATTAGAATCTAATTATAAAATTGTTTTTGGTTTCGATCGATGCAGGCAAAAGACAAAAAGCGACATTCAAGAGGATCGATCTTTGGCATGCGTTTCAACAGGAAGGATAAAAGAGAAGATTCATCAACAGATGCGAATTGGGATGGATATAGCGATGAGGGCCGATCTTCTGGTACAGTGACGTTGCATTTCAAATAATGAAACATTTCTTGCTATTTAGTTGCTTCGAATTGGTGATAAGCGCTGATTGTTCGTTTGTCAGAACCGAAGCCTGTGGAAACCTGGACCACTGTCGAAGTTTCAGATTGGCTGGATCATATACATTTGGGAGAGTACAAGTCTAACTTTATGCGTCATGATATACGAGGTTCGGAACTGTTAAGTCTGCAGCGACGTGACTTAAAAGAATTAGGGGTAACAAAAATCGGGCATTTGAAAAGAATATTACAGGCAATAGAAACGTTGAAGAAAGATAGTAAGCGCTCTGGGCTAATGGCTGGGGGTAGTCATTAAAACCTCTGTCAGAGTTCTTGAATTCATGAATCACGGACGTTGTCATGGGATACTCATAAGGAGTGAGTATAAATGGATTTCCGTAATTCATGACGATATTTTGCCGAGTCTGATGGAGGCTTAAGGCTAGCTTTGTGTGATCGATGTTTTACTTGGGAAAAATGCACTTGGAAAAGATAAAGGACCTTTTAGTAGGTATGTAAGCAAGACATGTAAATCATTCCCTGCTAACATGCGCTTACTACGAAAGGAACAAACATTGTACACGTGTTCAAGAAATGATTAGTATATTAATTGTGTAACCCTTGTAATACTCTAATGTTGCCCTTAAGTAGGCGAACCCGAAAGAATAATCTTCATGTGATTTTACGTAATGCCTGCATTTTGAATAGCCGTCATGCCTTGCTGATAACCAGTGTGCTAAAATTCGATATTACTCTAATAATCGCATTCCTAATGAGCATGAAAATGTCAAACTATATTTTTTATCGCAGCTGATGTACAAATATTCATAATTTCGTAAAAATTAAGTTCTCCTATAGTTAAACGTAGGTACATGTGAATTACCTAGTCCGGGTCAAAGTTATGCTGTGTTTTAGTTACTGGCTCCTGGGGTCAATGTTTTGCATATCTTTTTGATTATACTCCTCGTAAAAGGCTTTTGCCTGGTGAAATTCCAGTATTTTATAAATCCCATGTACAAAAATGATTTTGTATACCGAAAACTGAAAACCGTGTTACATGTATTATATTCTATGTCATCGGAACATAACGCAGAAATATTGCAAAGTTCTGTTGCATTTACGAGATCTAATTCTCCCAAATAACCTTGTGATGTTCAACAATACTGCTAGTAGATGAATAAAATCAAATCTGTTATGCCTTTAACCTTGATTACATAGATACGTTAAGCCATGATGAAAGTGAATTTGGCCAGGTTTACATGTTTAATATTAATACTTTTATTGCACACGGCTGCGACGAGGAGATGGGTATCAGCCGTAACAGTTCAATCTGTTTAAAAAATAATTGTGCTTCCTTTCCTTGATAATTTACTAATTACTATTGATGTATCCATCGTCGCTACAACCTCTTTTAGTATCTATGGACAGATATAACGTTCACTATATGAATACGCATATCAGGTAATTTTTGGCACATGAGTTATGCAAACATATACATTTGTAATTATAAGTAGCGACAAAAATACGGATAAATCGCATGAACTCCTAAGTAAGTTGCAACAGTTCGCTAATGTATTTCTATTGAAAACTCGGAAGAAGTAATTATTGAGTCTCTATAGTAACTTATTATTGCAGTTCGATCGGACTTCAGGGAGCATTCCCAAGAATTAGGATCACAAAGCACGCCTCCAGGTAACTTGTAATCCTAAAGTGAGCGCTTACTAACGAATATATCAAAAGTCCACGGGAATTTTCACCAGTGGACGTGAAAGTAGTCATCGTCATTGTATGACGGCACAGCGTGCGGCAGAGAGCTGAAGGAGTAGTTAGCGCCATTGTTGTTATCCCAGTATTCCTGGCCGTTACACTCATAGCGAATCGCAAAAGCCAGCCTAGAATTCATCTTTATCCGAAACGTAAACTTATCTGTAGTTACGTCATGGCATGCGGGATTGTACGTTGCCTGAAAAGAAACAAGGAATAAACCATTTTAGTTTTACTTCTTTGAGAATTCTAGCGGCTCTTTTTGCTAGTTATGGCCAGTTAGCGTTTGACGCACGTGTTAGTTCAACTAGAACTAACATTACACCTCTACTACTTAACAGCCGGCCCCTCTATTCGTGCATTAATATCGGTCTACCGCTGTAATAGCACCTTGACCACTTTTGCTAATCTACCGCCCGACTTCAATCCCCACAATCGTCCGCTCTTTTCTATGCTATCAAACTTCTGACAACTGCCCTGAGAATTAAACATTGACCCTAATTTTGATATTTTACAGAAAGTTGTTTTTCTAATTCCTACTAGTAATTTTCATAAAGACTGGCGTGAGACAAGCCCAATCTTTGCGTAGCAACAGGAAATGGTACTTACCTCCATTTCATTCCAAGTTCGCCAATCATCATGTGAGCATCGAATATGGACTTTCTTCTCGAATCCAACGTTGATCACCCGCACTGTCCCTACAATGTATCCATTGTTATCGCTATAAGCTGTCTCCAATTTTACCTGGAATTGCACAAGTCAACACATGAGAGACCCATTCGATGTAACAGTATAAGAGAAAACATTACAAAGCTGGAGAAGATGGTGGCGCGTTTCTATTCTATTCATTTCTGGCAATTAGGAAATGCCCCGGTGTCATGGAGTGGAAAAAGTGCCGAATATAAACTTCTACGGCCTCCTCCTATGCAATTGCAGAATAGCCCCTAATCGTTATACTAGTTCATTTTTCTCAAACTGCTTTCACCGGCACAAAATTCTGCTTCTTCTACTAACTTGTCGCTTTATTACCTGCCAAGCAGATGCGCATGCATTCTTGTAATTCAGTAGTTTTCATGGCAATCATTCCAGCTCTAGCTTATCCTCAGTGAGAATTAATGGCGGCAGACCAGACTGAATTCCTATTATGGGATTGACCCTTGCCGCCGCTGCATTTTGTTCAAATTGAGACGGCATTAATCACTCATATATACTTATCGTTATCAGCTCAAACACTCCTGACACAGATGCTCTACCGTCCGACAATAGCCCTCGCACGGCTATAAAATCCGCACAGAAACTGACCACAGACACAATCTCCTTGTTTTCGATAAAACTGCTCATTCCCGCTTCATTCATTCCATTGTTCCTTCATTACTTTAAAAGCGAATTTGCATTATCAACGTCTCAGCTTCCTTATAGACACTGTTGGATGTAGTCCTAATTCTGAAGCACGCGAATAAATTCCCATGGCTCCACTCCTCACAGACGGCACTACTGGATTTAGCGTACTACAAATGAGTGCCGCATGAAAGACTGACGACACAATGAGTTTCAAGAAATCCAAAAGGAAGTGCACTAAACTACAGCTCATGTAACCACGAACCACTTTTTCTATCCAACTACCGTAGACGTGAGCTGTGGTACTACATTAACCGGAATCGTATGAACTGATAGAGAATTAATTACTTACCCTTTTATCATGCAGTTCTTGGTAAAAATTAGGCTGCGTAAATGGTTGATGAAAGTTTGGCAAAATAAGTTAACCGGAATCGTATGAACTGATAGAGAATTAATTACTTACCCTTTTATCATGCAGTTCTTGGTAAAAATTAGGCTGCGTAAATGGTTGATGAAAGTTTGGCAAAATAATGTTCTCTGCTGCAGTCTGCTGAGTCCTTAGTGTGTTGGTATGCCTTACAGGATTTTCTGTTGGTGACGGTGCATAGTTTGATATGGTATAATCATCAGCGAGGCTTAAATCTCTGAAATTGACAGGACGAAACCATGGTTATTTTTTGCGACGTTCTCTCCAGGTTACTGGGACATGGCCCGCCTACGCATGCTCCCTATCTGTCCCTCTCTCTCTCCCATTCAGTAAAAATCTCCTGGCAGTTGTGCACAGGACCTGCTGCATCACCAGCCGTAGGCTAGTGCATCACATGATGGTAAATCTCACGTGGACAAATTGATTCACTGCAACAATTGCGTTGGGAAAATGGCGAGTCTTGAAATCAGGTGCATATTGCAAAGAGGGTAAAATTAGGAAAACCGGTCATACTTGCGACTGCAAATAGCTTGAATTTTAAAATTTTGATACCAACTCGGGATAAATTGTTGCGGTAGCTTAAGGTTTGACTTGATTTGTAAGATTAATGTACAATGCTGATAAGGTCTGAATGACACTGAAATGTCGGATAAAGATTGATTTTGAAAAGGCATATTCTGGCGGTAGAATGACAAACGTCCTATGGTTGGGAATTAAGTGCAAGCGCACAATGTTTTTCGTAAAACAGGTATAATTTTGTAACTTACTTAAAAGCAGACTGTGGCACTTTGGGAATTTCATCCATAAAAGTTTTAACTCGTTCCAGGTCCAAGCCCAGTACATCAGCAAATCTGACCATTTTCTTTGAGATCAGTTGCTTCATCTTTAAACACTTTCAGTCCTTTAAGTTCGTTTGCGACTAGTATATAAATAAGTCCTTGGGGCCAATGGATAGTAGGTAAAGTTCAAGTTCAAGTATTTAATGCAGACTCGACAGGCTTGACTCACTGCCTCATCACGATTGTGACAGTTTGTGAAAAGTTCGAATGACTTCACGGTTGCCCCTGGCAATTAAAAAGCTTCGTCCTTGCTAGCGTCAAATGGAAAGCGTTGACGGTCGCAAGCATTGGGAAGAATCTCCCCGCAGTTCAAAATAATCACACACTAGAACGTTGCGAAAAAACTTTCTCCGGGAAGTTGCGCGCAGCTCGTGCGGCATGCGTATTGTCGTCACACCACGGTGGGTTCACAATTAAAAATCGCACCGAGTTTAATAATAAATATTGTGTCAGGAGTGGACCGACTCCTACTGTTTTCTCCGAAGCTGTCTCATGCAAGTACATGTCAGTAAAGTTAATGACAACGTTGACTTCTGAACCTCTTCAGAATCACTCGTCTTTCTCTCTCTCTCTCTCTCTCTCTCTCTCTTTCTCCCTCTCACCCACTCCTACTTTAAATACGAATGATGATGGTGATGATGCCGAGAAGGCTCTAAACACGGTACAGAGGCAAAATAAGGAACAGCGGATAAAGTGAATCCGTCCGTGTCTTCTGCTAGAATTATAGATCCTCTGTCACTGCAGTCTTGCTCTATTCCTTCGGAAACTCCTCCTGAATTTTATTTTTAATCTCAACTCCAAAGAGCCTTTTACTGCAGTTAATCATGGTAACTTACTACAAGTATATACACGGTACAGCAGTCGTCACAAGTCAGCAGCTACGCTAGCAGAATTCAACTGAGCTCAGGCCGTCAAAGCGACCTGAAACTGTATTTGACTCGACGCTGCTCCTTGCAACACTAACTCAGCCTCTACGCTGCCGTCCAGCCCTATACACGAATCTAGCGAATATAAGAGTACGCTCGGCATTCTCCTAAGAAAAGCCTAAAGTGAATTCTTGGCAGAAACTCTCCATAAGCTTAAATGGAACGCATGAAGATTTCACGTGGGGTACTTGTGAAACCTCCTCTGGCACCAGCCGAGGAAGTGTTCCGACCATCAACCAAAAGCCATTCTCTCTTCTCTGCATCTCTCTCCTTTCCTTCCAAATCTCTCAGTCTGTTAGCCAGCCTTTTTACACCATGCTGCACTCTCGAATATCCTACCAACTTCTACATATTTCATCATCTTATACTTTTAATTGTTTCACTTGATCCGAATTTAAAATCCGTGGACAAATCCACGAGTTTTTGCATACTTTCTTTCCCGCCCGTATTTCCATACCGTATTTGCGAAATCTCATAGCCTTATCGATTTCCAATTCTGTCGACCCAGTAAGCTATAGCCCCACAGTGCATACAGCTACAGACCGGGTAGTACATGACACTTGGCATTTGCGCAAGGAAAGCAGGAACAAGTCGCACGAATTCTCCCTTTGACCGCTAACCTTCTCCGGTGAAGCAGCAGTTTGAAAGCACGGATTGCTCAATAAAGTTTATCTTTTCAGCCATCCTCGTTTACGCATTGAACTTGATCAATCGTAGCTTTCATGAAGAGAAACAAGAGTAGATGTGCCATGATGATAGAAAACTATCATTGTTTCTTAAGCTTATCTCAGCAAGCTAAACTGACCTTCAATGTAAAACAGCAAGTACAGCTTACATCTTGTCTTGCAGTATTATTCTGTCGTACTGTCAGTGAAAATGAGAACTACATAGGAAACTTTCATATCGTCTCATGTTTTGGTCTATCATTACTGCCGTCACAGCCACATTCAGTCAGCCCAGAGTATCACCTGAGAGACTCACCAACAAGACGACTCGAGTCTAAACTGTACTCTTAGCACCAGCTAGTAAATCCAGCGTAGGATATTTCCAACTATCCGGGAAACTTTCCATCCCGTTACCCGGCATATATTCGCCGGCTACATACAGCGTATAACACCATACACAAACGCTGGTTCGGCCACGCGTTCCCATTCGAAGCGAACATGATTATCACGTGTAAGGAGAAAAAATCCTTGAGTTCAGGGTAATCTCGGGTATTTTATATGGTGCAGCCGCGCCGTTCTTATAAACTATAATTGGGTCAAGAAGCTGACGCACTACATTGTTGTGAATGAGTCAACTGATTCATTTTGGATTAAAATCTTAAAATGATGCATCGATGCATGGCTGGGGGCGCTGCAAACTTGAAATTGAAATTATGATACCACGGCTGTATAGTTGAGATGACGTTTACATGGCGTGGTTCACGTTTACATGTGTATGATGCGGAGTGTATAATAGCTTCGTTTGAGTCAGCGTATCTGGACCGAAAAAGATGTGGAACAAGAACAAGTGCAATACTGCCAACCGTGCACCGTTCTTTCACACCCGGCATCCTTGCTGTTCAGAAGTTCAATGTCAACTTTGACAGGGTCCGTGATGCCAGAACACCATAAGTTCGCGGAGAGCAGAGCAGCTCGCTCAACTAACTCGGAGTGGAGTTCACACTTTTGGAGCGAATATGAGAATGACGTACATTACAAGCCGTAGAAAGCACCAACTATCCAATGCGAGCCAAAAACGTACAAGAGTGCAGCTTCGGTTCTTGAAGGAGAAATTTTATTGTCGTCGTATTTTATTTTCACTCGCTCACCCCACGCATTTAGTCACGGGTGAAAATGAACTCCTTCCTTCTCCCTGCCTCACAAGTCGACAACAAGGCTAAAAACAACGCTTTGCAAATTGGACGACGGAGAATTTAATTCGAGTTCCTTGCTCCTTTTCGAAATGAATTTTTCTGTCCGATTTTCTCCCCAAAAACAAACCACATGCCGCGCCGCGACCCTTTGCTCCATGGAATTCGCCTCATCTATAAATAACTACGGTGTAAATAATGTAGCTTGGCGAAAGTTCTCAGAATCCCTACAGTTTTATGCAGCTTCCTCCGCTCGACTTGATTTCAAAATCTGCTACAATTTCAAACCTCAAGCATTGGCAAAAAAAAGTTCATTGATACTCGACACTCTTAGTGCTATAATGATACGAGCTCAGTGCCGATGTTCAAAGTGTCCTTCAATTATTTGGTTTTAACAAGCAACTTGATTCTTCTAAAAGTGGATGTGTGCAAATATGCAAAATGAACTTCTCAATGATCCCGTTTAGCTTACACGACGAAGGAATCAGCTTCTTGAGATGGTACTGGCATTACATTAACCAACAACAGCGAACAGTGGGATCAAGTGACATTGGCGAGGGAAGAGGAAGGAGGAACGGTTTGGCGAATGCTGCGAATATTGTCAATTGCAATACGAGCATGTGTCATTGCACGCGTGGTATATGATTGGATCTCTGGATTTACACTCTGGGACATTGAGAGAGGCAGGGAGCAACTGAAAGGTGCCCAGAAAAATCTTTGCGAATGTCATTGAACTTTAAGCTCGGTAACTTGAGATTGGCGAATTAGTAATAGTCATTAACTGAGTTGCGAATCAGCTTCGTGCTATCTCCAAAGCCATCGTGATTAAGCTTCTAGTGCCAGACTGGGGGCCAATAATGAGAGAGTCCAAAGCTGTTCAAAGCCATTCCTACAATCTTTGCTTTCAGAGTCAACTTGTGTAGTAAACAACAGGTCAAGACGGTAGACCTTATCCTCAATAATTTCGCAGCTGCTCACCATGATTGGATTGCCAAGAAGCTGGGACATAAGATGCGGAACCGCTACATAGCACAAATTATTGCACTAAATCATGAGTACTTTGAGCGAGCTCATGAAAATGAATCAAATGACAAACTGTGCGTGCGACAACGAGGGATTTTGTGTGCCTCACTACTCTGCTGAAGAATGCGAATTGCAAATTGGCCAGTCAATAGCTCAAAATTGCGTCCTTATTTATGAACCTGCTTCAAGATTAAAGCTCTTGCCTATTGTAGTACACCTGCTTCCACAGGCATCAGCGACAGTTCAAGTCACATTGTGAATTGCCACGGAAACAAAACAAACATGAATCATGCTGTCACCAAGAGGTCAACCGTTTCTTTTGCAGTTGAGAGATTTTTTATTACTCTTTTACTTGTTTGTCGGGCTTTGGTGCAAACTCCACTGTGCACCCTCGCATCAGACCATCCGCTTTGGACGAATCCCAAACACTTTCTTATACTCACCGTCCACAGTCTCCGCCTAATGACTACCCTAATTTCCTAAAACCTGACCCTTTCTATCGTCCACATTTGCATTTTGTCCCACTGACAAATTGAAGAGCCGTGGCTAAGACAAGTAATAATGCGATTCTAATCTTCTAATCTCTCAAGCTCTCAAGGGCCAGTCATTCCATTCACTAGAATTCGATATCTAATCAATAAGTCTCTTCGAGGCTCTTCATATCCTTCCTTGATTTTCTTTCCCCGTCCCCTACTCTCTCCCGTTAGGCTCTCATGCAAAGAGTAATTTATCAGTTGTGCGTGCTCCATCCTTCACGCCTCTTCCAGAACCTGAAACGTAATTCTCGCTACGCATACGCACAAACACTAACAACCCCAAACTGGAAGTCTGACTTCCTCGTTATTTTTAAGCCTGCCCCACCGAAATTTCAGATTCTGGTGAATAAGTTGATGGTTCTTGTAAACTGACTCATGACCCCGTAGCAGACTAGGTAGTACATATTTGATACTTGGACCTTTTCTAACAGTTTCGAAGGATAACCCTTTATGAGTCACTTCAGCACGCACTTGAGCACAAAGCTCCGCATGTGCGCTGCAAGCATGATCACACAATTGCACCCTGGCAACGATTGCCCGGATCACTATAAGACGGTATCGTCTCATCTTGAAAAGCCAACAGGATCCGACTTTACGCACAGCCGCTGAGAAAATTGAGACTACGGTATCAAAGACACGTTCTCTTTGAAGCTGGCATCCTGACAGTTGATAGCAAACTGGAGAGAAGTAATATTAAGAAGTGCAGGTACGTTTGTGAGCTTTGTATATTACGCATCGCAAGAGAGGAAATACCGGCCCCATGCCTTCCAGTCGTGACAGGGACGACTATTGAATGGAATCCAAACAAACCTTGACATTCTGAGAGCAAGAATTCTGGCCGGTTCTTCATACAACTTACGAGCTAGTTCACATGTTCGTCGAGATCGTACGATCCATCTATTTCAGCCTCATCCACCCAACCAGTTTTGACCCCTGACAATACATATCTCAGTTACCAAACATGGATCTTGCAGTGAGGCTCTCCAGCCGCAGCCCGGCTAACTCACTCTGCCAGACTAACCCTTCACAAAGGTTTATTTACAAGCTTGTTAGCCCACATGATCACTTCAAGCTCCGAGCTCAGGCGGTTCATCTTTCGTATTACCAGGGTTTGAAGTTGATTGAAATCAGAGTGGAGATTCCTGGAGTATGTCCCTGAACGATTTCAAGTGCGCAGGCTAGACATCAAACTTAAATCATGGTCATCCAATCTCTCCATCACTCGAGCATCCTAAAATCACGGGTTGGGTTGGAACACTTCGAACTCCTAACAGCTCCGTTGTCAACTCCTCCAACTTTCTTTCTTTTCCGCTTTCAAATCAAACAATCCTCTTGACTGCATTAGATAATTAATTGTGTGACAACGCTGCTGTTGCAGCTAAGGAACATGCGATCCGAGCATGTAATTGCTCAAGCCAGCGACAAGACAATGTGGCCCACTGCGACTCCAATACCGGCAAGAAAAAGAGAAACTAGCTTTTTCTCTTCCATACCTCCTGGCCAACGTGCTTGTGTTCAATTGAAATAGATATTTTCGCAACGCTTTACGCTCCTATTCACTGACATTAAATTGTGACAAGTAGCACGATAGCAAAGTAACGTTGCGAGGATGACAGTATAAGCCTTATTTGAATATACTACATGTGTCCACTAACAGCAAGGAAGGCAATACATGTCTTTGCAACTACATAATTGAAGTTAGCGTCGACTGATCTTTAAGCAAGTATTCTTACACGAGTCGCCATCATTTGATACGCAGGTAGGTGGAGAGCGAGAACACAACCCACCTTGCCACCAAGGACGTTTCGTCTTCATCCTCATCATCCTTCCTATGCTTACGTTCCACCGCGCGACACGCTGTTGCTCTTCCGTCTTATGCAAAAAACAATGCGAGCATGTGAAATCATTACGTATGCAATGAGAAGACGGCAAGACGTAATTTTCATCTATTTTGACTCTTCATCCATGATGCTGGTCATGGGAGGCTGGAACAGATGTACGTTGCTAAAATATTTTCGTATTCAGCTTCCGCTTGCATTTCCCTCTTCAAATCATTCATTAATCTTTCAAATTTAACCTTGACAAGCACCACGTAATGCTCTTTCCATTCAATTAAGTTGAGAGAAACTATTGCTCCCAGCGTACCCCCACCCCCTTGTCTTTCATAACTTCCGTATCAATGTCCCTTTTTGCTCACTCTAATTTTACTGCATGGACTTCAACTTCCAATCCATGAGTGGCAATAAAAACTTCATATCCGATTTCGTATGCATTTTTTACGTAACACACTTCCGATCCCTTTTACCATAGCTCTGAGCCCAACTGCCCAACCCATCAGTTACTCCAATCAAATTCATGGACGTGTAGAAATATTTACAAGTAGCCAGGGAGCATGGTTAAAGTGATAATTAGCAAGTGTCCAGTCCTTCACCTTGTCATTGCAGAAACAAAAGGAGAAATAATGCATGAGCATGCGTGATACGGCATAAAATCTTTCCAGAATAAATTCTTCTCGCCATTCTGTCTTTCACTTTCATGGACCAAGACCATCGGTCGCACCACCTGAACATGTGACCTTTGTGATACAGCAGCATCTGTACTCTAATTTAATTGACGTTCAACTCAAACTGCCACAGCATGGTCTATTCACCTGTTCGCGAGTAGCAGAACATGGCATCCCATTATGTTCAAGTTCAATGCGCGTCTTAAGTCAGTCCTGGATAGCACATGATAACGCGACTCACTGGCGACCGAGAGGGGAGCTGTCAAGTAAAATCAACTTGCTAAAAAGACCTCAGATCATATCTTGTGAGTTGCTTCTTGAAATGTCTTAATGTGACCATGCTGGGCGGCACTGCATATGCTTACTTGTTAAACTACTTGCTAATCTAATCTGTTGTTGCAGAACCAGTGTTCTCTCATCAGTAGGTAGAGAAGCTGGTGCTTCAGTAAACCTCCTTCGTAGACTAATTGAGCTTTTGCCATTCACACAGCGAACTTCTTGAGTTATGCGCGTCCTTTCCCCTCCCGTGTCGACAAAAATTCAGTTTTGGCAAACAGACTATCTCTACAGAAGTGAGAAAGGGCATCGCGAAACGATGCTAACTGACGACGAGGGAGACTCTGCAGAATCTGCATAGTCAGTAGCGATAAAGTTCCCAGAAGGAAGACCCAAGTTAAACTTAAGGTTGACCCGCACTTTCAAAGTAGCATCTTTTCATAAGTAGAAAAGAACGGAGTATAGGAGACATAAACTTGGTCACCAAGCAGGGATACGAGTCGAGCAAGCAATGAGCGAGAGAGATGAAGCATGTGGAAAAATGCAGAAAGACATGTAATAGAAATATCTGAATGTAATATACATAGAAATAGAGAGAATGCAAGGGACACTAACATGAATCAAAATCCAAGCTTAACACATTACGATTGCACACAATATTTGAAGGCTGCCTTGACTCTCCCGCACACCTCGATAAAGTCAACTTACCGTAGTAGTGTACGAGGGTGATTTCATAAAGGCCCGAAAAATCATACTTAGAGTCGTCGTAGAGCTTTGATTTATAGCTCATTGAAAAGACCAACTCTTTAAACCCCAGTTTAATGCCAATGTGACCAAAATTTCTCAAAATTCAATTTTTAAAGATTTTTTGAAAACAGCGAGTTTTGCCTTGTTCGCCAAAGTTTGCGGGAAAAAAGTATCAAATTTCGTTGGGATCATAAGCGCAATACAAATTTTGACGGTACAAATTTTTGACTCATATTAGATAAAAGATCCGATAATGAGGGTGTAGAGCGGTTCTTTCTGATCATTTTAACTAATTATACGCGAATAAGCGATGTGGGTATGGGGAGGGAGGGGGTTGAAAACGTAACACGTTTTTCCCGTGGTGTTACAGAACCTCTGCAGTAAAACGTGTCACAGTTCAGCTAATTATGGACGGATGTTATTGATTTTGGATTTCAGTGATAGCTAAGAGTCTGGGCATCTCGTGAATTTGTTTTAACTATATCCTACCTGTTTTTTTAGAGGTGAGAATTCTCGAGGTCTGCAAAATGCCAAAAATGCCCACCCCAGAGCTTTCACCCTCATGCGAACTTCTCCGCTTATGTGGGTCAAAAACTCGAACCTGGGCTTAAAATTCATTTAGTGTACTTCTGACATGCTAGTTATGACCTACGATGGTCATTTTTGTTTTAAATCCTTCTATTTAGCCTGGTAGCAGGCCCACCTGGAGAGTTTAGGAGCTGAAATTGGGGGTTTTGAGGACCTCTGCATTCCAGCTCACTGTATCGATTCCTGGGACTTTTATGCCAATTCCAGAAGTCTGCAAGCCTCTAAAGAGACTATCTACCAGATTATAAGCGTTTGAAACTAAAATTTTGCCCTTTAATATATTTTTTCGGGTCTTTATGAAATCACCCTCGTATATCACGTAGTTGGCGTAAATCTATCAGAAATCTTGAATCGCTCGGCTCCGCAAAGTCGTCTGCTCTCCAAGAAGCTCTCTTTGACCGCCACATGCTCCTTGCGCCAGCTTTTGCTGCAAATGCGATCCTCATCTCTAACTCTAACGCCATTAAGATTTGCATACGTAATGATACACCAGAAGAGCTTAACATGAAGCCGACCTCGCTCTCCAGGTATGCTAACCCCCATGCAAATCTCAGCATCGGACCAAGCTGATCGCCCAATCCGCGCTTTCCCCATCTCATTACTGTCTTTTTATTTAATTCACGTATAATTGACCTCCGAGTTATCGCCTTGCCCGCAAAAGAACCAAACCTTGCTACAAATTTCCCCCTCCAACCCGTCCATGCAACCCGGTTTCACATATTAACTGTCACTATTTGTCATGGATCAAATTTCTCGGACAAATCACAATCATTGATGACCAGTGTCCCTGCTGCGGAACCCTGCAAAAGAGTATCGATTCCGCATCAATGACCTGTCACGAACATGAGGTAACATTCCTGTAGTATGATCTTAAGGATAGCTCCTTCCTTTAAACATCTCCTTTCATTTCCTCAGCTCACTCAGCTGCGCAGCTCAGGGAAGTCGCCAGGATCAGAGTGCACCACGAGCAAAATCGATTCGAAAACTTTTATCCTACTTTCAAACGCTTGAGGGCTGATCGCGAGCAACAAGTCCCATTGCATTGGAGTTACACAGGCAGAATTCATAGGGAAGTGCGTACGTGCGTACTCGCACTCGGTCGTCATTACCATTCATCACCATGCCGTAGGCTGCTCTCTGTCCTCAACTGAAAATAGGTGGAGAAGGTAAAAGTTGTTTGAAATGAAATTCCACAAGCCGTTATCCATCCAGAAGATACGCTCCTTCTCTAACATTTAATTGCTATAGGGGAAGTAAAAGGATGTACAATTAACTTTAACTAAGCAGTAATCTGGAAAAGAAAATTAAACTCTGACAGTTCGCCGTTGCCCTCCGCTGCAATTATTTCCGTTAGACATGCGAACGATTAGCGCTACTTTTAGCTTAAATAAAAGTTGTGCAAAAGCAAGACAGATTGAAAAGGCACTTTTCATGCTTATTGGACTTGGTCATTGCCCAAAGGCATGATTGCACTCAATACCTTTTCGTCAATTTTAAAGACATGGAGTCTTTTTAATCACGCAATGCGGGATTTGCTTGTAAATTGGTTCCGTGTTGAGCGAAAACTTACAATTCATTTTGATTTTGAGTCACCCGAATACAAGCCACCAAGGTAAATACAGCTGCGTTAAACATTCCAAGTCTTTCAGCCAACACGTGAATGGGGCTCCAGCACCCACACTACTTTTGCGATAACGTAAAAGGCACGCATTCATCCACAACTTTCTCGTTCCGTTTACATCCTCCAAGTGTTTTCTTAAAAATAGCTATAATTCCTGAAAAACTAACTGATTTGCTCTAATTCGAGTTTGGGTCTTATCAATTTTTTTCACAATCCGCAGTCAATCATGGACAGCGAAACTAGTGGTGCAGTCGATAAGCTCTATACGCTTAAAAATGTGTATGTGTATCCCCGTTCCAAGTATAGTTCGTTCTTGCTTTAAATATTTTTAGATTAATTGATAGTTGATATAAACTTGCTGGTTAAGGACAAATAAAGTAATCAAAGTTCCTTGTCAATATTATTCGACCTGCTTCGATCAACATGAAGCCTTGTAATTCTTCTTCTGTCATTGTCCGTTCTGCCTGTGAGGTTCAACGTTATCCAGTCGGCATCTCCTGCTCATCTCATGGAACACGGCTGGGCTGATCTTGCTGCCTTTTTACTGATCACGAACTCCTGATCTGTGATCACAGAGCCGCAAACTCTAGATTTTTAAAGTTCTACCACGGGGCTATCTGTCTGCTGTCGCTTGGATTCTTTCTTATGATTTTCATCTATCAGTCTCCGGTTGATTCTAGCATGTTTTCGAATCATTCCTACTACCACACACTATTCACGTGCCACAATTTTTTCTCAACAACTGCATGCGTATCCCCCTTCCTCGCCTCCAATCAGGCCCCTATTACAACAGCAGTTTTTTGCTCTTGTCAAATAAAGCATAGTAAAACGTAATATGAGCAGAGGACATTTAACGTAGACATTAGTCTTATCAGCATGAGGAGATTCTCTTACGGAAACTTCATTGAACAAGTTCTCATAATAAGTTGTCGATTGTGACTATTTGCACATGCAAGTTTTTACATTTGCAAGGCTCAAGGAATTTGCGAATTAGCCATTTGCTTCGTCAGCCTGCCATGCAGAAGCCAAAACACGAAAGCTCCAAAAGCTTTAAAGCTACTGCTAAAAGCTAAATACGATAGACTCATTTGTTGGAGTCATGCTTACGAAATAACGTTGCTTTCTTGCCCTGCACGCATTCTGAAAAAACTTATTGTGCACTGGAGCTGGATAGACTTCAAAGAATCGAGCGCTACCTGCCAAATGTGACGGATGATTATGATTGAGCAGGAGGATGAAATGACGATTTTTCCAACTCTCGGCTGGACTGGAGATGCCGCATAGTAAAGTATTCGTCGTGGACAACAACAAGCCAGTTTATTAGTTATGTAATCTATACGCATAACAAGTTGCTTTGGTTCTTCTGTATGAATTATGATTTCTTCATACCGATAATTAACTTTCGCACTCCTTGGCTTTTGAATTCGCTCTTGAGAGTTTTTCTGTGCTCCTAATGCTAGATATAGTAGCCCTGATCAGATTGTTGTTATTGCCGTAACATTTCACCGACACGTGCTCGATCATCTGAAAACAATCCCAAGCCCATGCGTTCGCCATGCACTCAGCGAATTCATGTGTAGGATAAACAATCGCCTCTGCTCCTTTGATTCCCTTCTCACATGCTAATTATCACGATTCAATACCTGCTAACTGCATTTGACTTTCAATGTTATCCCCACCCATCCAATTGATTGGAACTTTCCTGACTGAGAGAATTTC
Organism: Sminthurides bifidus; assembly: GCA_009872375.1. Lineage (NCBI taxonomy): Eukaryota > Metazoa > Arthropoda > Collembola > Symphypleona > Sminthurididae > Sminthurides > Sminthurides bifidus. The sequence continues at coordinate 18,482 of VRMD01000449.1, forward strand.
AAAAAAACAGGGATTTCAGTCTCATAAATTCAGGGATTGTTCGGAGAGTTTGGTAAGCTCAGTCGTCACATCACGTGATACTTTTCACACGGCTGCCAAAATTAAGATCGCTTGAGGTTATTTGTCTTTCTAGATCAATAATTTTGAACTGCTTTTCATTAATACGATGTCTGTAATGTCTTTCATAATCAAATGATTATCTTATCATGACGAGCGCTAGTTCAGTTGTTTGTCTCTCATTTCCCCTCTCCTTATTCCTTTCGTGGATCAGAACTTACTTTCAGGCACCGCTATAGGTCCATGTTCCATTTACATCTAAAAGTAGCTCCTACCACGAATTTCTTATCCGTTATCGTTAAATGTTATGGTTAAATTGCAGACGCATCCGATTTTAAGTTCCATCTCAAAATCAGCAACAATTATTTCACAACCCCCCAAGCTTATGTTAATACCTACATTCGATGGGAACATCAGCATGTCTCGTTTACCTGCCTACAGGCATTGAGGGAACCTCCTTTGGCTCCAGCGTTGCAATCAGCAACTTTTTGCGTCTGCCTGATATCCACGCCGTGCTCGTTTTCTGCACTCATTGCGATAATTCAAAATTTTGCACGCTTCCAACATGGCAAAATTTTATTCAGTCAGGCAGCGGGAGCGTGAAAGAAGAAAAAATTAATTTAAACTACTTCTCTTGCTATACTATAACTGGCGTCTTGCTCCGACCTTAGCGCGTCTGTCTATAAAAACATGAATCGCAACGTGTAAGTAGTTGAGCTGAAACTGGTTGTCAACAAGATATGAAAATGACACAAGCTTTCTAAGCAGGAGATTCCGAGCCTCTCTAAATGTACAAACCAATATTTTCAATGAAACTTAATTCTTCGTACATCGAAATTACATTAATTTTGGAAAATGTTACAAAGCCATGATGTAAATGTTAGTAATTTGGCTTGTGTTGCCAAAATTGATACTATTTACGATATCCATATTGCCGGTAAAGGTGGGGGATTCACACGTTCAAGCAGCGTATGGTTAAGACGTTAAAAGATTTGCGACGCAGCTTTGCCATTAGAGAAACTGCGCCCCTCAACACTGACTTAAGCATGAACAGATCCATGCCGGCGAAAATTAAATTAAGGCTTAGCTTCATTCAGAGGATAAACCGTTCGGGGCGAGAATGGTTACGAATAAAATGAAGACAGTTTGCAAATTATCTACCTGCATCTCTCATCAATGCCCGTAACGGGTAAGATTAGCGTGAACAGCTTTCGGTGTTTTCGGGGCAAATATTTTTTTGTAGTGACTTTTTTGCAGTACTGTTAGGATCACATCCTGTACCTGAAAGTGAATGGAGTGCATCTAGAAGTGTGAGTTTAGGATGTATTACTTCAATCGACAAAAGGTCAAGTGAAAACGTGACGTTCAAGGTCTCTTGTACATGTAGTCGTACTATCTTTTTCAAGGCCTACCTATACTCGGCATTTGATCTGTTTTCGCATTGGGGCAAAATGAGAAAATCTAGGAAAGCCACTGAAACGATCAAAATGGTTTCTATTACTATCAATATTGTAAGCGGGAAGTCATATTCGATCCAAGGAGCATGCAAATCCAATGTCCTTACTTAGGGTTGTTATAGTAAAAAATGAGACCAGTGACCATATTATACAGGACCTTTACAGTCTAAATGTAAGGTAAATTCTGACGCTTTGAGCTGGACATTAAAACTTTCAGGCTTTCGGCTCTACGTGAACCGGGTACACGGGTTAAGAGAAAGGGCCACTTCATATTTAACTTCACCTATGTGGCAAAGATTGCAAATGTTAAATTAAAGAGAGCTGTGCAATTTTTCTAATCATTGCATCAGTGCAAAGTGGCACCAGGTGTATTGAGTCGGAATCGAGATCAAAGTCTCAAAAGAAACCGTTATCGCTGCGGAAAAAGAAAGCGACGTGCAGTGCAGTGCCGTTTGAGAAGGTTCGTAACAGCTGTCAGTAAGGATTCGGTGCTAGTACAAGTTGTCTTGTATTACAACAGTTAAATCAAGTTTTACTCGGAAGACAGAATGGATGCCAATCAAATTCGGTCAAGCTTCATCGATTACTTCAAACGACTGGAACATAGATATGTTCACAGCTCTTCAACAATTCCCCATGATGATCCGACTTTGTTGTTCGCAAATGCCGGTATGAATCAGTTCAAGCCCATTTTCTTGGGCACTGCTGACTCAACTACCGGACCTTTTGGTAAGTTATCGAAGTGCCTGTGTCATTAATCTGATTAAACAGATTTGTAGATTACCAGTATAAGGCGATTATTTTTTTTCATGACTCATCGAATGTTATGGCTTTTTTAAAAAAAAAATAGAAGAAGATTATGACTTGATGATGAATATTTTTGTTTCACAGTAAATCTGAAAAGAGCTGTCAATACACAGAAATGTATTCGTGCTGGTGGCAAGCACAACGATTTAGAAGATGTGGGAAAAGATACCTACCATCACACATTTTTTGAAATGCTAGGAAACTGGTCCTTTGGTGATTATTTTAAGAAAGAAATATGCAGTTGGGCATGGGATTGGCTCACAAATGAAATGAAATTACCGGCCGACCGATTGTATGTCACCTATTTTGGTGGAGATGAGAAAGCTGGACTTTCTCCCGACGTAGAGTGCAAAAACATCTGGGAATCAATGGGGTAGTGTAAGATTACATGGAATTCACTTCATGCGTGTTATCGACCTTGTCAAAGAATGATTTCTGATCTTGCACTGCTCATTTTTTAGATTAAAACCCAATCAGATTATTCCTGGCAACATGAAAGACAATTTCTGGGAAATGGGCGACGTCGGTCCTTGTGGTCCATGCTCTGAAATTCATTTTGACCGCATAGGTGAGTAGAGGATGCCCACTAATAGCGAAACCCATTGTAGTTTCACATAATTTGCTAGTTCTAACTTACTGCGTTTTCTCTAGGTGGTAGGGATGCATCCGCCTTAGTGAACCAGGATGATCCAAATGTCTTGGAAGTATGGAATTTGGTGTTTATTACATTCAACAGGGAATCGGATGGATCTCTAAGAGACTTGCCTGCGAAGCACATTGATTGTGGAATGGGCCTTGAAAGAATCGTGTCGGTTATTCAAGATAAACTCAGCAATTATGACACAGATCTATTCACTCCTATTTTCGAGGCCATTAAAGAAGTACGAAAAACGCCAATTTCAATTCTGGATTTTGTGTGATTTAACAATATCGTCAACCCATAAAGATATTAACGTGGCTTTCGTTTGACACTTAGAAAACCGGAGCTGAAGATTATACTGGATTGGTGGGTCCCGAGGCAAAGAAAGATATGGCTTACCGTGTCATTGCTGACCACATTCGAACTCTCACTGTGGCCATTAGCGATGGCGGTAGACCCGATAATACCGGTCGAGGTTACGTCTTGAGGCGAATTTTGAGACGCGGAATTAGATACTTCCATGAAATAGGAGGCAAAACAGGCGACTTCAGTACATTGACAGATACCGTCGTTCGTGTGTTGGGCTCAACTTTTCCGGAAGTACGTCTTGTCTTAAATGAAGAAATTCAATAATTGAATTTGCATTGCCATTACTATATAAGCATAAACCCATTCCTGTTCTTTTTTGCAGTTAGAGAAGCACACTAGCACTGTTAAATCTGTAATTGATGCTGAAGAAAAGCAATTCCTTCGCACCTTATCTAGAGGCGAACAACTGATCAAGCGGATCATTGCGAAAATCAAGAATAGTCAAGACGGCACAGCGCAGAAACTACCCGGAGATATTGCTTGGCGTTTATACGATACTTACGGGTTTCCCATTGATTTGACCAACCTCATCTGCGAAGAAAGTGGAGTCGAAGTTGATAATAATGGCTTCGAAGAAGCAAAGCGTCAAGCTCAGGTATTTTGTCTTAGTGTCCAGCCGAATCTTTCTCGATGCAACTACTAACCTAACCGTTCTTCTAATCTCTCCCACCAATCACTTGAATTTACACTTTCGAATATTCAACAGGCTCTCAGCAGTGCTAAAGTTGGTGGTGGAGGTGTAGCGACACTCGATGTGCACAGCATAAGCAGACTTCAAAGCCAAAATGTGCCTCCCACTGACGACTCCTTTAAATACAATTACAAATATAACGGAACTTACTATGGTATTTTTATAACTTATTTTTGATTCTAATCTGGTTTAATCCTGAAATCATGATCATAACTTAATTTTTCGTATAATTATATCAGCTGGCTGTAACGATGTTTTTCCTCTCAATCCAGATTGTCCTGACATCAAGTCAAAAATACTTGCCATTCACATTGGCTCAGAGGAAAAACAAAGCGTGACGAATGAAACATGTTCTTTGATTCTCAATGCAACAAACTTTTATGCTGAGGCTGGTGGCCAAGTTAGTGACACAGGGTTGATCACAACTGAATCCGGAACAGAATTCTTCGTTGAACACGTGTATGTCACATCAGGTTACGTTGTTCATGTCGGAAAACTAGAAGGAACGCTAAATGTTGGAGATGCTGCGCTGCTACATGTTGATAACGAAAGAAGATTCCCAACCATGTTAAACCATACTTCGACTCACTTACTTAATTTTGCTCTGCTGGATTGCTGTACAGATTCAGATCAACGTGGCAGCTTGGTCGATCCTGACAAGCTACGATTTGATTTTTCGAACAATGTAAGTACGCTCCATCAAATCGTTTTAACATTACGCTAACGATTGTTCACAAGTTTTAGGAATCAAAAAGCAACTTACCTTTGCATTATTTTGCAGGCACCTTTAACAGCAGAGCAGCTCCGTGCGTGCGAAGAAAAGGTGAATAATATCATCAATGCTGATGCTGATGTATTTGCCGAAGTAGTGCCTCTTCATGTGGGCAAGGCCATCAAAGGAGTCCGAGCCATATTCAATGAAGCATACCCCGATCCAGTCCGAGTAATTAGTATTGGAGTGACTGTTGGTGACGCTTCTACGGGTCCACCCGCATCCATTGAATTCTGCGGTGGCACGTACGTGATACATGATTGCATTGCTTAAATATTGTACGTTCACCCACGCGATACTCATTTCATTTCTATATTCTTACCTTTGAGAACAGGCATGTACAAAAAACTGGACACATAAGCAAATTTGTAATAGCAAGTGAAGAGGGAATAGCAAAAGGAGTGAGAAGAATTGTAGCCTTAAGTGGGGCTCAAGCACAGCAAGTGAGTTGAAGATAATTAAACTTACCTTTCCCGCAGGTGCATTAAATTCACATTAGCTAATATCTTGACAGGCTGCTCAACGCGGTGAAGAGTTGGAGAGAAAAGTAGCTGAACTGGAGAAAGCACCGGTATTGAAATCAATTAATGAGTTGAATGACGAAATCAACGCTTCTGTAACTGCAGCTTGGCTGAAGGTAAAGTCTAAAAGCTGAAATTCGGGAAGCGTTTAAGGTTACAAAATTAATATTAAGCGTATAGTAATTTTTTTCTAATTCAAAGCTTTCATGTATAAACGCAGGAATCCTTGAGGAAACGATTGATGGCTCAGAAGAAAGTTATTGATGATGCCGAGCGGCAACGAAAAGCCAATGCTGGCAAAAAGATACAACAAGACCTCGCCACCAAGCTTGCCGCAAACCCACCAGGAGAGATCTACATCGAGTATATCCCAGGAGCTAACCAAAAGGTAAGTTTTTGTCGTTTATAATTTTGGTAACTGTATCTTCCATGGGTATCATTCTGGAAGCAGCTCTTATCAAACAAAGCATATTTGCAGATTTTGGATGCAAGCATTAAGCAGATCAGCAAATCTAATGAAACGACGTCAGTTCTTCTGCTCACACACGATGAAGCACGCGTTAATGTTTTGGCTTTTGTGTCGCCACAAGGCATCAGTAAAGGATGGTCTGCTAGTAAGTGGATCACCTCAGTTGTGAAGGTGAGATTTTTAATGCTTTAACATTCAATTACAGAGTTGATAATATAGCTTGTAGTTGGGAGACCGAAACGGAAAGAAGTTATTCTCAACTACTTTTATTTCAGGTTTTGCCGGATGGAAAAGGCGGTGGAAAGGATGCTAGTGCTCAATGCGCTGGTTCGTACATCGTTGGAGTCGAGGAGAAAATCTTGGAGGAAGCTAAGAAGTATGTTTCATCATAAAAATCATCGCAATGAATGCAAGATCCATGAGACTCGGCTAGGTACTCGAAATGAAGATTAATTAAATTAAATTTTTTTCATATTCGGATTTTTACACTACCAGAGCCGAAACTTTTCATTGTGCTCAGGTCACTAATAGCGGCCTTCCAATAAATTGTTTTGGTCCCGAGCGCTGTCATTTTAATTTTCTCATCAGAACGAGTATGCGACTTGAATCATGCTTACGTTGTTAACTTACAATCAAATATGATCATTACTGTAACTTATCAGCCAGTAGAAGAATTTCCTAACGAAAAAGAGCTCACTGCGTCATCCGCAACGTTTTTACGACAGAAACTTTGCGTCATTGGAGCTGCTGTGAATGGTCTCGCAGATGCATTTATGCATTGAAGGAAGGGAAAAGTGAAGTGGACCCATATCAGCATCCTACGAAGACTTATTAGTATATAACTTGGAGCAAAAGAGTCCTGACGTACCATACCTACCGTAAGAGCGCTGTAGCACAACGTCACAAATGAACATAGCAGCGGCCAGTCCCTAGAATTCCTTCCATTTCTATACTTACTATGGATCGGCTGGACGGGGTGACTAATGCACACCAAGCGTATGGCATAGGTCCGTAGTGTAGGAATGGTACTCGCTAACTCTCAAGCTGGGGCTTTGTGATGATCGAATTAGTCAGCTTTTGCTGGTGTCAGTATTTTGCAGGTATTGCTTTAAGGGCATACAAGCGAACGACGAAGATTCGCATACTGTAGTTTAAGGCAGATTTTGCACGTCTGGTACAACACATATACGATTCGCACAAACAGAAACGGAACAGTCCCAAATAAAATTGCAGCCAAATAGCCAAGAACAAATCTTGCGAATATTGAGTATTCTCATCTTTGGCTGAAGGTCGTCTAATAATCTTGGGCAGTGCAATTTTTCATCTAGAATCCCGCATCAGAGAATTCTTCTACAGGTAGCTAAATTGTTTAATTAAGAATTTGGTTTGATTTTTATTGCTCTAATTAATTGCGCATCATAGTATGATTGGCGTGGAATCTAAATTGCGCCGAGTTGTAATGTGATAAGGTGCATTTGTTTGTTCCAGCATTGTAACAAGTGAGGCTATACTTGGCTTCGGAGTGAAAGCTTGACTCTCCGAAGTATTAAATTTCACCTGGCCTTCAATTTGTAGTGAACGTGACAACAGTTATTTCAGTGCAGGAATCCACTGTTCCAAGTTTTTAGCCAACATGTCAGCTCTAGGTAAAATATTCGGTTTCAAGAAAGAAGACAAAGCCATTACGACAGGAGAGGCCATCCAGAAATTACGCGAGACCGAGGAAATGCTATATAAGAAACAAGAGTACCTCGAGAAGAAAATTGAAAAGGAGTTAGCTACTGCCAAAGCTCATGGAACAAAAAATAAAAGAGGTAATGTCTCTTTTCTGTACCTTATGCTTTGGCGTTGGAGAGCATCATAACAATAATAACCACTATAGCAGATAAAATTTTAGCATTATGTTCTTTTAGATTCAAAATAGTGATTTAAAGCTAATGCATGTTGGAAACAAGTTCAATTGCGGGCATGAGTCATCTATCTGTACGAAGTGTTATGGAGGAGCAGATGCGTTGCTTCGCTAATAGTGATCTGTATTTCGTATGAATCCTAAATTAGAGCTTGAAATGCTACGACATGATAAATGCTTTGACTTCGATGAAATGATTAGCGAAAATGTTAATTGTTTCAAACTTAACTCCTTCAAACTTGTAGGAACACTCTCCATCAGAACCAAATTGCAGTAAACATTTACTTGCTTATCTTTTCATGTTCCTACAAGCAGAATTTTTGTACTTATTTTTAGCTGCGATTCAAGCTCTGAAGAAAAAGAAGCGATTTGAAAAACAATTACAGCAAATCGATGGAACTCTCACAACGATCGAAATGCAACGCGAAGCTCTG
>VRMD01000450.1:0-26596 GCA_009872375.1 Sminthurides bifidus
TTTTCTGATCCATATTATTCTCAATAAATTGTAATCGTATATGAATCAACATAATAAACGTGAAAGTGGCTTATTGAAAACATTTATATATATATATACTGATACCTTGTGTATGAATGTTAATTTGGCATTGTGCAAATTCTAATGACAAGTATTCACCTGTCTTAATAAATAAAACGTCGTGCGGCTATCCTAATTGAACTGGAAGCGTATCATTTCATTACTTATTAACAGGTGAGGCAAACACGATTTTTGTGTTCACAATCTTAATTCTGTGCCAAAAATCTTATGTTAGTGACTTTGCTACTATTATTTTCAGTATGAACTGCTATAAAATGTAAGAGCCTTGCGAGCACTGAATCACCTAAAAGTTCTCTTAATGCATGCATCGTAGGCACCACTGGGTACTGGGACCATGGCTACTGTGGATTCCACCACGAACTTTAAGTTGGTGAAGCAAGGAGCTGAAGCAAAACTATACATGGGCAGCTTTCTTGGGAGGCCCACTATTGTGAAGGAACGTTTCAGCAAGACATACAGACATCCTGATCTCGATGACAGGTTGACAAAAGAAAGGATGCGTGCGGAATTGCGAGGACTCCTGAGAGCTAAATCTGCAGGTTTGAATCCCTATTCGGACTTGCTTTAATTTGCGCATCCAGCACTTAAAGTCTTTCCAAGACAACCTGAATCATCCAACCAAGTAAAAAATGTGCGTTGCAGGAATAAACGCCCCAACCGTTTACTTCGTGCACTCTCCTACGAATAAGATATACATGGAGTTCTTGAGTGATGCTTTAACAGTTAATGAGTTTATCACGAGTGTGATTCGGGTAAGATTATAACGTGATGATCAAGCACTTAAAAACTTTTTCCGGTTTGATCAAAGATGGTGCAACACATGCTTCATTTACTTTCAGAAATATGAGTCTGAAGACGAAATACGTCGGGTTCTATCTCAAGTTGCCGCAGAAGCAGGAAGAAGTGTAGGTTTACTTCACAAATCAGGAACTATTCATGGAGATTTAACAACTTCAAATATTTTATTAACAAAAGATGAATCTAAACTTGACGATGATTTTGTGTAAGTCTTACATCTTTTTTCTTGCTGGTTAGCTTACCGCATTATGCTTGGATGCCTCACAACTGTAAGTATTAGCCCCAACTAATAAGCAAATACCTTTTATTACAGATCAAATCATGATTCCTACAGGATCTACTTGATAGACTTCGGTTTGAGTCACGTCGACACATCTGCAGAAGATAAAGGAGTTGATCTTTATGTTTTAGAGCGCGCGCTCACCAGCACCCATTCCAAACTGACATGGTTCTTTGATTTGTTTTTACAATCTTACTTGGCAGAGTATCGTGATGGAGGGAAAGAAGTGATGTCAAAATTAGAGGAAATACGCCTTCGTGGAAGGAAGCGTACAATGATTGGCTAATAAAGCATTGTGTCGTTGCAAAATATTGCTCGTAAATGAACGATTCTGTCTTCTCTTTCACGGTTTTTGGTTACCTTACAATGGGCAACTCTTGACAAATGGCTTTGGTGATATTGGGCTAGAGTGGTTTCATAAAATTGCAGTACGGGATTTGTGTTGCATGAACACATGCAATGAAATGCACGCATATCCCGAAAAGCTTTTAATGGTCTTTGTTTTTAGTACCACGAACATCCATACATTGGTTTAAGATTTATTGATAATCGGATACGAACAATTCTGCTATTTAGCTTGCGATTCAGCACAAATTGTAGCCGTAGGGATAACTGAATTTTAACAGCTGACAGCATTAGTTGCTACCATTTTATGAGCGAGGACTGATCATCAATTTGCAAATGAGTTTTTACGCACGTTGATAAAGCAAGATGCTTCATTTATATATATATATATACAGCCCTCGGAATGTCTCAATGCTCCCTCTCGCAGATCGTCGCCAAAAGAGTTGTACCCCAAAATTCAAAATCCACGTGTTCTGTCATCATTGCATTAAAAATCAAGAAGTGTATAGCTTTTCGATGTCATTTGCAAGGACGGTGATTGTATTTTCGATTCGAATATTTTATCGTGATTTGTGTGAATAATATATAATTACAACAAAACTCTATGTGTAAAGTTTCTGAATGATTTCCTTCTCTATAGTCTGGGCAGACTCTTTATGAGGTTCTTGGTAGTCCTCAAGCAACCTGAAGTGTCTTTGAATCAAATAGAAGAGCAAAGTTTGGCCAGTAACCAAGTTTTCCTGCACGCTATCTTCGTAGGTTCATCTGCAAACTGTAAAAGGTTTACCAACTTCGAAACTGTTGATGATGTCAGCCCCGTCAATCTTTTGAATATGACTTCGTTTTCATTTTAAATCACATTTATATGTTGACGCAGATCGGTTCAAGTCGTTTTTGCAGAATTGAAAGGAATCATGGAATTTTCATCGTGGGAAAGATGTTTGCTCACAGATTTTGAGTACCGAGACTACGACGAAATATCAGTTTTGACAAACTGTCAATACTGCCTAGGCAAACTAAATACGACAGACTACAATTCGCTGATTCAAGTTTTAAAAAGAACTGTCAGCATTAATGAAGTGGATGATAGATTGCGCTTCATCATCCTTCATCAAGAAAAGTAAGATCGGATGCGTGTTCTTCTAATGCATTCAATTGTTTTCATACTCAAGTTTCATGTGTTTGGCTTTTTCAGATCCTGCCGTCACTTATTGCTAATAGCTGTGGGGCTGCTAAGAATGTTTGTCATGGTTAATTACGTCGGATGCCACGCCAGTCTGAATGAGGAGAATATCCAGTATTTAGATGGCTTGCAGAAATATGTTGAAGATTCGCCTTTCATAATGGATGGGGAAAATGTGGTGTCAAACATTCTGTTTCCAATTCTTGTGTATTTGGTTAAGTTCTTAATTAGCAATGTCGAACCGGGAAACATCGCATCGGTCCATTGGTGGACAATAAGGGCCTACTTTTTGCAGCAGAAATGTTTAGAGGAAAAGTCCCAACAGATTTGGGACAGAATAAGGCATCTTGAATCCTTGCTATCCAATCAGATCAAAGATCAGGTATTACTGCAAGGGCTCTTCAAACTGGAGATGGGAGAAATATACTTATACTACTATGATGTGACATCCTCTAGAAGCTTAATTAGTGCCGCGTGTGAATTGTCCGGGATGATGGTAGAACTAGGAGGTAAAACCAGTAGTTTTCATTTTACTAATGATAAACAGTTTTGATGGATTTGAAATACATTATAGTTTGGTGCCAGGGGCCATGGGTAGGAGAACTAAATTTCAACAACACGACCTACCACAACTTGTCGTGCAGGTACAAGTGAATGAAAAAGGAGATTTTGTGACAAATGAAACCAATGAATCTGACTTGACACTGCTAGTAAGCCATTTATTTATATATTTATCGAGAATATTTCTATTCATAAATTACGGACACGCCATAAATGACATTATGTAGAATGTGCCGCTTGCTGATGATACCCGGTTGGATAACGTGATATTTTCGGAAGACGTGAACCTGCCAGAGTTGAGCGCACTGCAGCAATTGGCTCTACTAAACGAATTGTTAGTTCATTGTTACAATACGGGTTTCTGAGATAAACTTAAGGTATAAGTAGAAAGTGGGCATGTCGGTGACAATCATTTACTTATTTCAGCCTGGCCCGCAAACGGCATCAAGCTAAGGACGATGTTGCTGAATCTGAGCATAAAGCTTTCATAGAGGTAAGTGAATGATAAATTGGAGCGATAGTGACACCTAAAAATTTTTAGAAAGTTAATTAGTAAGATTTCTCTTCCTAAAGGCCCTTTTGAAGAATCCGAAAGTTTGGGTAGTGCAGTATGTTACCTTGTATCAGCGATCTTTATTGGAAAGATCTCACAGGAGGACCGTTGAACGTGCTTTGCAGCAATTAGAAGTAAGTTTGATTCTTCAGCCGAGTTTTAGAGCTTACTGATTCAACGCAATGTGTAATACATGTTTTACTATTTTAGACTTTGAAAACACAGAAGTATGATTTCTCAAATGCATTGAAACTATTTTTTGGGTCTCATTGTCCCCCAAGGTACCAGTTAGATGTGAGTACCTAATTAATTGTTTATCTACATCCGCTATGATTCTGATAAGTTGGAACGAAATATCTTTCTGGCCATCAATTACGGATATAATGATTATTTTGCATTTGATAGACTGCGATTGCGGAAATATGCAAATCCTTGGGGTCCATTAACAGTGCCCTTGACATTTATTTAAGGCTGAACCTGTGGGAAGAAGCGGTTGACTGCTACCACTGTTTACAATTGCGCCACAAGGTAACGCTCATTCCTACACATTTAAATATATTGGTCAAAACTGTAACATTACTTTTTTCGTGAATATTAATCGTAAACAATTAACAGGCAGAAGAAATCATCAGACAGCAATTAGATAAAACTAAATCAGTGAAACTATGGTGTCTGTTGGGAGATGCTACTGACGAGGTGCAGCATTATGAAAAAGCATGGGATATGTCCAACCAGCGAAGTGCCCGTGTTCAAAGGCAGTGGGGTTACTTGTACTTTAGACAGAAAAAGGTAAACAAAAGTTCTTACAGTTAGAATAATAAAATTACTATTCACAGTGGAATGAAGTTATTAATGAGGCATACTTCGGTAGTTTTCAGAAGCAGTTAAACATCTGGCAATTTCAGTTTCATTGAATCCGCTAGAATACCCGGCTTGGATGAGATTGGCTTATGCAGCCATGCAAGTGGAAGATTGGAAAACGTGTGCGAAAGCATACAGGCATGCGTGCACGCTGGATGCGGAAGTAAAAGCACTAAAAAGTCTTACTCTTATAGCAAATGTCATGAAATTCTTCAACAATCAGTTTAATTTACAATTATACTTTCTAGAACTTCGAGTCGTGGAACAACCTGGGAAATGCTTACCTGAAATTGGGTGACAAACCGCGGGCCTTAAAAGTTTTTATCGAAGCTACTAAATGCGACTTCAATGTATGGCAAGTGTGGGACAACGTTCTCGCCGTATCCACTGATTGTCGAGTATTTGATGAGGCGCTAAGAGCTTACGGAAGATTGCTTGACTTAAAAAGTAGTAAGCATATTGACGAGGAAGTATTAGGAGTGATTACAAGACACATTTGTCAAAATTTGAATGATAGCAATGGAAATAGTTGCCTTAAGTACTTAAAACCAATGCTTCAGCTTCTTGGTAGATTGGTAGCAAACGTAAGTTTAAATTTATCATCCAATATGACTTTAAGTTACTGAAAAAAGAACCATTTGACAGGATGCCTCCTTTGTAGGTTACTACGAATGGCACGCTTTGGAAACTCTACTCTGACTTGTTGATCACCAATGAAAGTTTGGAAAACTGTGATTTAAAGCAAGATGTGATGCACAGAAGCGTTGATTACGCCCAGAAGTCTGTAAGTTGTACGACACAAAATCCTAATTGGTCGAAAACGTTACAAACATGCAACCTGGTTTTGGAATATGCCTTGAATTTGTGCAATCGTAAGTTAGCTCATTGGTCATCCTTTATAAATTTATCTTTAATAAATTTAGAACGTAATTCTGACAATTAACATATTTGTACCTCCACCGTTAATGCTCTTGGTGTTAATTTCTAGGTGTTGCTGATTTTACATCCAAGTATCCTGACTCGCCAGCTATCGCTAACTTCAAAACTGTTACGAGATTTACAATCCGCAGAATAATAACTACTTTAGAGGTGAGTCTACTCACAAGAAGGTTTGGATTTGTCCATTTTCCATGATTTATTCGTCATAAGTATGTAATAGAGAGAGTCTGTTAAGAATAAATTTCTGCTATTTTAGCGGGAACACATGGTCGGCGGCTCTATCCAGTTAAGCTACGAAGAGCAATTAGAAGAGTTACGGAAATGCTTGTCAAACCTATGAGGATTTTTGAGCCATTCTAACATAACGACAATTGGAAATACTGATACGGCACATGTACCCAAGAGTAAATGTTTTCGGATTGCGGAAATAATCTTTAAAGTATACCATCTCTTTCTCTTGGATTCAATTTCGTAAATCACACGCATACGCACGCACAGTTTTCCGTCTCCCAAAACCATCTGACAAGATTGAGTGAAATCATTTATTGTAACAAAATTAATTTGATGCTCCAAGAAATGCATGATCCTGCTAATTATCTGTCTTAATAGTCAGCACGCGCAATTTCAACTTTCACTTTGTGGCTAGGAAAAAAGCTATGGCGCTTTCTCCATGATTTTAGCTTCCGCCACACATTCTACCCTCGTTTTCAAACTGATATTGTGATATTTCTTTAGAGAGCAATACCAACTGTGCAATACTAGAAATTGGCTTAGCGCACTGCAAAAATGAATGTCCCAGAAGATCTTGAGCCGATGCCCGAAGTGTAACATCTACCTGAAGACAATCATCAAGGAAACCTTGCAGTTCGTTCGAGTATTCATGGAGATCTTCTATTTCAGGCTTCCCATTAGTTGTGATAAGAAACATGACCTTAGAACCAAAAATAGATTTTAGCTAACTTTGCAATCGCAGGTAGAAAATTGTCGAAGAGTAGAGCACTGAAGCCCTGAAAGAGTTCCATAAGTGAGCAATTAAGTATACATATTGGTCACACTTCAATCCATAGTTTACCTTTGCTGGACACATTTCTAAATAGGGTGGATGACCTTGCATCATTTCGATGGCAAGAATTCCCAAAGACCAGATATCAATTTTAGGGCCGTAATCTTTCCTAGTAACAACCTGCAAGTTATCCAACATGCTTTCAAAAGCTTGAGTGAAATGCAATTCACTTTAAACATTCAAGTGATGTTGATAAAAAAAATTTCCCATGAGAACAATCGTAAGGAATTACATGGAAGATCATGCTTGCAAGTGTTACCTCGGGAGCCATCCAATAAGGTGTACCCACCATAGTTCTGCGTGATGATTCTCCTGGACTCAATTGCGCACAAAAACCGAAGTCAGCTGAAATGCAAAATGAGTTTAGGCTTAAAAGGTCGTAAATCTTGATTTCAAGGAGCTGAAAATGAAACTTTAAAGGCTGTCGACCGGGTTCTCGCCTGCAGTTAGTCCCAACTTACTTAACTTGACTGAGCCATCTAGGCCAAGTAAGATGTTGTCAGACTTAATGTCCCGATGAATAATGTTATTGCTATGCAGGAAAACTAAAGCATTGATAACTTGCTCGCAAACTGCTGCAATTTCACCGTCGCTGAACTTGCATGTTTGTACAACGTTTGTCAAACTTCCGCCAGGCAAGTACTCCATCACTACCTAAGTGAACTATCACGAATTAGGTAATTTGGCACGACACTGGAAAATCTGTAGCATGCTTCAGAGGCCGACTTTTATAAAAACCTGAAAAAAACTTACCGAAAGATGGCAACCGGATAGATACGATTCAATGTAGTTCACTATATTAGGATGCCTGAAGTCTTTTAAAGCGATTATCTCAGTCAATATAAATTCTTTCCGCCTGTATTTTGATAAGTCGATTGTCTTGATTGCGACCAAATCGCACGAGGTTGCCGACATGGCAGAGTACACAACACCAGTTGCTCCAGTTCCAATTTGGTTCAGCCGAATATACTTGGACTGCAAATCACCTCTCTCCGTTAACATTTGTAATTGTCTCATTATATCATCATTGAAGAGGGCACTACTAGCCGAACCGGAGTCCCAGCAAGTGTTTCGTGGTGCTGATGGCGCTGAATTGAATCCTGACGTATTAGAAGAACTTTTTCGCGACAGTAAGTTTCCCATCGAGCCAATCGAATCAATCACACTTGTCACTGCTCCCATAGTCGAGTTTTTTCTTAATTCTTCAGCACTAACAGGACTTTCTGACGTCGATGTGTCCTCTAAAGACAAACCTTCCATGCCGATGCCTTCGGACGAAGATTCAGATAAATGGTACTCACGCTTGGGCTGCTCCTCCAATGCTGTAAACATTGTGCACAGAGATTCAGACGAGCCAGATTCTAAAATTCATACCAACAGTAATAACTTGAATCATAAGCCTCACATATTTGAGTTTTACAAGTATTTGATTATTTTTTAAATACTGCATCAAGTCACTGATTAGTTACCAAATCCGATGGTCAAGCACTTATCAGGTGCTTTGTCAGGTTCTTGTTTCTCGTTTGTTTCCATCCATTGTAATACCGACAGGACAGCTTCTGGATGACGTCGTTGTTCCTCTTTGGATATGTTCGCACTTTGGAGTATTGCCTTCCAATCATCCGGTAAACCCTGCAATTTGAAACAGATTGAAAACAATTTGAAAGTTTGGTTCTGTATTGATCATACAGTGATCTATTATCGGATTCCCGATTTTCACAATGCACCTACCACAAATTCTCCCCGTTCCGGATCAAACTGAGCATGACAAACATGCTGCATGTTCTGAGGGTCCGAAATATTACTTCGAGTAATTTTCCTTCCTTTCTGTCTCCTTTTAGTCAAAAATGATAGCATTTTTCAGGTAAGAACGCATGCGCCACCAAATTAATGCAGTAAAGGTGCACAAATTATAAAGTATTCTTCTTGCAACAATCAATTAATGATTGCTCTGCACTTGATTCCAACAATGTTCGATTGAACAACAATGAAATGTTCGAGATGTTAAGAACGGCATATTAATGCAATTTCGGATCGCTTTTCTAGAAGTATATATTCAACGAAAATTCTTGTACTAACGTTAAATAACCAACAAATCACAATTTCGAAACTAAAACAGCGACAAAGAAACTACTTCATTTAAAATTAGAGCTTGGGTATGCACTAATGTACTTGTCAGCAACGAATTCTGGTCATTATAGCTCATCAGTATTTGCAGAGTGCGGTCATATCCATGGATAGATTGCATCACGATTCTGCAAACCAAAAGCAACTCGTCGTCTTTGCATTCCATATACCTTCGGAATTTTCCTTTATCAGTTACTACTAATTTGCATCAAAATTATTGACACTCGCACCACCACAGATTCCAAGACGGCAGCATTTCAAATAGATGTGTGATATCTGTGAAATAAATCACAAAATAGCTTCTGCACTGCCGTTCTTGATCAGAGCTGATCAACGTTTGTGGCCGGGGATTAGAGTAGGAGAATTTACTTGCGTTATTCGTTCCAGCAACAAGCAGTGTGAATTCATAAAATAAACGTTGCATATGCTCTAACCTGCTGTACTGTACCTCACCATAGAGGGCTTCCTTTTTGCTTTGACACATGCGGCGGCGGTGTGTATGCACATGTTTGTGTGTGATCTGACGGAAAAGAGCATAGAGCAAAAAGAGCGGACAAATCTCAGTTCTCATTAGGACTTTTCACATGATGTGTATGCATACATGTTCCATGTATTATTTCTTTTGTTGTAAAACTTGAAAAAATAAGCTGTACAACAGGGATGGACGGGAAACACGTGCTGATAGATCCGTTTACGTAATAATTTTAGATCTGGAGAAACTAGTGCAAAGTGAATGAAAAAGTAGCGGATGAAATGAAAACATTATCGCGGACTTTTAGAATTGCCATTACAGATTGACATTAGAAAATGTGAGAAGGTATACTGCGTGGTAAATTAAGCAAGCAACCGGTTGATTTTTGTCCAGAGAGCAATTTTTGCTCGAGGTGCTCTGGTAGAGGTAAAGTTGTAAAAATGATCCATCATGTGCTATATACCTGTGCCATGGTAGAAAGTCAAACTAAATCGGATTGTTTCTTTCGTTTCAGAGCAGTCAAAAACAAAGATAGACAGCAGTGAAGATGGCAGCAAGAAAGGTGAAAATGGCCACTTCACGCACCGCTGCTAAAAAAATTAATTACTGTGAAGCATCTACAGCTGGGTCAGACGACGACTAGTGATTCAGAATCAAAGATTCCGGCAGCTCAAAAGCTTACCTCAAAGGCACCTAAGGTGAAGAGAAATGCGTCACATGTGAAACCTGAGCCTGTAGTCCCAGAATTTGGCAAACGACATTTTCAAGTGATTCCCCAGAACATACTTCATGTAGCTGATAAGTACAGCTTTGGATATCCTGGAAATCAGCCGTGCTTCAAAGACGACGTAAGTTTATTCTTTAGCGTATCTTGTGATCAGACGATTGATTGCCTCATAAAAACGCATGATGGTGATGTTTTGTAGATCCACAAAAAAGTATTAGTTCGGGAGATAGATTCATTTGTACCTAACCAACGTATACACCAGTTCCAGCGCCGAATAACAGGTAAAAGCTTTTTGGGGCTTATCATTACTAGCTTTTTCTAACTTGAGTCTAATGAACGTTTATTGTTCCTTTAGCTGTTGAATGGCATCCTCGTTTACCGTACACTATGGCCGCAGCTTGCAAAGGTGGCGATGTTGTCCTAGCCAGAGGCCGAAAAATTGATGGGGATTCAGTTGTATTTGACTCTGAGCAAATTCATTCTGGCGTTAGTGTTTTCCCCTTTTCTGATTCGCTCAAACCTTATCTTAGAGCTTAAATTTGCAGTCGATTGGCATTTAATTTTGTGCATATTCTAGTCCGGGCCTGGGGGTGCTGTCTTTTCCTTGAAGTTTCACAAGGACAACCCATCTGTTGTTTACTTGGCATCGCTAGAAGGCAACTTCAAAAGTTTGAATTTGGAAGATCCATCAAAAGAAATCATATACCACGATACTCGTAATTTTGAGTAAGAAGTAGCATCGCCTTATTACATTACTTCAAATGACTTCAGCAGAATGGTAGAATAATTTTGTATGTGTAATTGAATAGTCTATGGTTTACCGCGATGGACGTGTCTCATTTCCACCAGACCATACTTGGATGTGACAATAAGGGCTCCGCGCATCTGTACAACATTAACGGTCAAGAAATCAATACTTTGAAGCTGCACAAGAAAAAAATTCATCATTGCGAGTTCAACAAGCGGTTGGTGACATGGTTGGAAATGCAAATTACAAAATGAGAAGCCATTGTTATCGTTGTTTCCTTTTTTGACTAGACTTCAGTACCTGTTTGCTACCGCATCTTTGGAGCCTGACCGCGCCGTTTGTTTGTGGGACATTCGTTGCTTGAGGGAACAATCTCCGTTACAAAGCCTTTCTCATACCAAAGGAGCTAATGTGGCTACCTTCAAGTTAGTGTTTCTGTGACATACTTTCAAAAATTGGTTCGTTCTCATGCCTATTTTAGTAACCACAGTACTTGTATCAAATGCAGCTCTACTGGTTCGCGCCTGCTCACCAATGACCAGTATGACGAGATCAAGGTCTTTGATTACCAGGGCGAATGGAAGGAAGTACGAAAAATTTATCACCCCCATCGTCAGTTCCAACATCTTACTCCGATTGAGGTAAAGCTGATTATTACATATAAAATGAGATAATTATACCAAGTAGTCATATGGGAAGTCCGGCAAGCGGAGGTATGTAAATTTAAGAAATTCGGTCGAAGCTCTTGCCTATTTTTCACAGTTATAAATCTGTTACGATGTAGTACGGTTTTTAAAAACAACTTCTATTTTTCCATATTGAAGCCATTGAAGCTCACATACGTTTAATGCGTTCTCCCTCTTGTTAAGGCGTCTTGGCATCCACTCCATGATCTTATTGTGATTGGAAGATATCCAACACCCGATGAAGCTCCTACAGGCACTGACCCGAGCAAAATTCCTCGTCCGATAGAAATCATTGATCCCGATGCAGCTGACCCTACATCAGTCACATTATGCCGCTTGTATCATCCATCCAATTACATTACCAGTCTGAATTGCTTTAATATCACAGGACAAGTGTTAGCTTCTGGCCTAGGTAAGTGATTTACTAAGTGGATGTTTTCGACTCCTTTGCCTCGTACGGAATTATGTGTTCATTTATTACTACCAAATTATTGATTTAGGACGTGACCTTGTAACATGGCAAGCTAATCGAATGCTGGAACAGCTTTCGGATATGAAGTTGAAACCTGGGTCATCTGGTTTGAGTCAAACTACTCGAAACGCCCTACGAGGTAGGCGCCTTGATAGCGAAGATGATGATGATGATGGCATTGATTTGCAAAAGCGAGCCCTAAAGAAAAGGAAGAAGTCTACTGATGAGAAAAGAGAAAACCAAAAGCAGAAAAAAAGCAATGCTTCATCCGCCTCCAGACGCTGCAACCGCAAGCCACCTTCCAAAAAGTAACTCGCGGCTTAGCTATCGCATATTCCCTCAGATGAAGGATTAAGTGCTTAACTGATGCCCTGTTGATAATGAATCCAATGAATGTAGGATAGGAGCTTCGACCTTTAAAACTGAATTTGGCTTATTAGCCCATTCTTACTCCTGAGTGTTACACTTTTTATACTTATGATAGCGGTGTTGAGTCATATATCTCTTTGTGATGTGATGAATATTAATTTGGACAAAAACGCAGTATTATATATTTTTAACTCCATTTTTTTTATAATTTTGTATTACGTGAGCGGCCTCGATTTGATGAGTAAACTCAAATCTCCAGCAAAAGTAGATACTACCGGAACTCCCTTATTTACGGGTGGCTAAATTTTTACTGTATATAAGACTTGACAATGCCAGCCTATGACGACTTTTATCATTTAAGTTTCAAAAACGGAAATATTTTTAGACTTTACTGCGATAATATGCGGTCGTAGTCATCGTCGACAAGTACGTTATCACCAACGGGATGAAAAAAACAAAACTGAAGTCGAAGTGTGTAGAACAGAATGAACAAATCTGTTCAACACAAACAATTCACGGCACGTCTATAATTATTAAACGTTTGAAAGTAATTTCCTTGGGTCACTTAAAAGGAATTCTGATTCGGTGTTAAAGTTAGCGGTTTTAAAAAAGTAATAGGACGACTCATGAGAAAATGGAATTACGTACTTCTAGTTGACGTTCCCGTGCTCGTGTATATAAAAATTATATAGCGTTACATTCATTATATTTGCAGGCATAGATGGCTAAAATTATTAACCAAGAAACCATCAGATCGATTAAGCTCATAGGAAGGCTATCTAGACCCTTGAGGACGGAAGTTGTGGAGCCATGTCCGAGGAATGCCATGATGATAGTACCAAAAATTGTTTAACTTCCCAGCCGAAAATCTGCTTTATAAGACAGCAAAATGTAATTTTCTTGGCAGCATTTATATTTGTTTGCATTAATTATGTGACATAGTTCTTAAGTAAAATTGATTTATTTAATGCAGGGCAGAGGGAGTTTTAACGGTCTGTTTATGGTTACCATCCAGTCTGCGTTTCTCGTATCGACCTCAACTACGGAATGTCCTGTTACTTGGTGTAAAAAGGAAATAAAGAAGAACTGCTCGATAGAAGATCACATGAAGTCCCATTTAAGTTCAATACTGGAAGAGTTAAAGAAGGATGTACGTAATGAAGTATCTAGTTTCAGTGTTAAGTTCCTATGTCCGGATAGTGCATGCAAGCATTCCGAAGAGAGAAATATTGGTTCTTTTGAGAAATTGAAGTACCTAAAGCAGGTATTATTATTCACTCATGCCCATAATTTTTCCAAATATTAGCCTACTGTATGTTTTGTCGGCCACATCATGAAGACTTATTTTCAATTTTGCAGCACTATCTGAAAGTTCATGCACCGAAAAGCTTTAAGTGCTGCATCTGTAGTAGAACATTCGCTACCAAAAGCTACTTGTGTGGTCATCAAGCAATGTGTGGAAAGTCTTTTGAATGCTCCTGTAAAATGACCTACAGCACTCTGGAATCCTTGCAGACCCACGCTCGCAGAAAACAGCATGAATATGATGCACAGAAGTATCGCAATTTGCTGAGGTATGCTTGGATTGAGTTGTGCTATAGATAGCTACCCTACAGACTAGGCCGAAAATCCAGATATTAACGGATTTATTTTTCCTTTGCAGTGCAGAAAGGTCCCGCATGACGAAGGAAGCCAGCGAACGTGATATCAGAAGCTCGGAACCTGCTGTTATGCCGACTTCAACTTCGAATTCTTGCCATAAGGCTAAATATCCTCTGATATTCCCTAAAAAGGTAATACTACCAGCAGCCTGTGATCTGCTACGGCTCCAGGATTCTTCTCAGTTTGGTATTCTGATCTCTGAGATTCCTTCCACCAAGACCTTTGTTGATTTTGGAACTCAAACCGTGCCTAACGTATTAGGGCACAGTTATGGTGGTTATTCTTCCGTGTCTGCTTTGACAAATATGAAACCGCCACAGATTGACACCCAAGATTCCCGCCCCACGAAAAGAAAAAAGACTGCAGAAACTCAAACGGCAAAATTAAAAGTTCGGATTTCGACTGAAACGCAAACTACTAATGTCATTAAACGCAGAAGGTCGACAAGGAAAAAGCAAAGCGCAGAAGCAGAAACTCAATGTCAGCCAGCCGTGTCACACAATTTAGAAACAAAAAATGTATCAGTGGTACCGACGTACACGAGTGAAACTAATCAGGTATTGAAAACTTCAGTGAGTACTTCGACAGAAATGAATAGCCTCAGTTTCGAGGAAGACTCGCTCTTTAAGGATCTCGAAGTGCATATTCAAACTCAGACTGACCCAGATTTATTACTCGGCTCAGGTAGCCTGCCAGGCGATTACGATGTTCACATTAACATGAATGACTGTGAAGTTTCTAGCTTTCTGAACTTTGTGAATACGGAAACTCAGACGGGTCAGCCACATGCACATGGTTCATGGTCATCTAGTTTTCTAGACTGTGGCTTAGAATCTAATGAAATGGGTTCGTTGTTACCTGACGAGATAGGAGGTTCAAATTTGCAACCTTTAGGTAGTACGTATTTGGAAACCATGGATAGTGAAACGCAGACTCCATTTGGAGATTTCCAGACCATGTTTTCAGATGTTTTTCAGTTCTAGCACTCATACGTGATTAAATTTATGAATGGAAAATGTTGGGCCCAAGCTTTGCAGATGCGTGGTATATATAACAAGTTTGATCTCAGCTGCTTTTCTGTGCCAATGCCTATCAGCTTATGATTAGCGGCGTTAGATGTACCTTTTTGAGGCGCAAAAATCCGTTTTAGGCATAACCATCTGTGTATTTGTTCAGCTCTGGTTTCTTAGACGAATTTATTAAAGCGTACTTGCTCTCAGCCACTCATTCATGCGCTTTTCGAAAAGCTTTTTCTCGGATTTCATAGGTAATGAAATAATATCACTAAAATATTTTCGGCAGCAACACTAGTTAGATCAGGTCCGGAACAAGTAAGACATTAAGAATCTCACTAATGCCAATTAATGCGCCGTGCTTGCCATTCGGCCTTGCAGTCTTACACTACTATTATATACACATGTCTACACTAAGACAGAACCAAGAATTGTGGCAAAATTAGTCATTTCAAAAATCAGAAGTTAATCTTGCGTGAAGGCTGCTCATACACATTCGTGCTAAAGTATAAAATTACGCGCTACTTATTAGTAATGCTCACATAGCCAATTTATCGGTAACCTGACACCGCACCATAATCTCATCGTGATGGATGAGACAGCTATACGTGATAAATCTTGTAGTACAGGCAAACAAATTATTCGTCTTCATTATACATTCCAATTTGTAATAAAAGCCTAAAGCGGTGGGTACCGATACCGAAATATTCCATAACAGTTTCAGTTCAAGGATCAGTAAGATGCCCTTGTTGTAAGTTTAATGACATCAACCTCATAACTAACAGCTGCATAACTCTTGTTCGCGCAGAATATTACATCAAAGTGAAGTTACCCACTAATACTTGGCTTTTGTGGTTCAGATGAACAGTGCAAACAGCTTTGGCTACGCGTTACGGTACCAGATATCACAAAATGGAATTATTCGATTTACATGCTGGAATCTCAACGTAAAGCGCATTACAAGTGATGAATATAGTAAACTAAGCATAAAAATGTTTGAAACTGTGACGCCTTTTGTACTGCCTAGTAGAATTCTTTGCTCAGGACTCTCTCTCCAGTATCAGACTTACAAATTGTACAAAATTTTTATCGGAATGAACTTTTTAGTCGTGTGAATAATTTCACATGATTGAACTAATTTCTTACGATTTAAAAGCACCATGGTCCGCAAACTCGACCATCAAACTTTTGACTAATTCACCTTCCAGCTCCAAAAAGTTTTGAGATTTGATCACGGCGGTGAGATGGTGAAGCATATATTGGAATGTGAATTCTTTCAAATTCTGTGCGAAAAAAGCATGACCACTTTAGCTAATTCATTATTGTTGATCATTCCTACATAGCATTTACATTGTAGATTTTTTTGGGCTTACATTCGCGTTGTACTGTATGGCTGATGCATACAACATGGCAGCGTTCTCGATGGTGATTGACTGCTTGATGACTGCTTCACATCCCTTTCGTAGCTTAGATTCGCAGTAGTAGTTTGCCAAACGTAGAAGGTCTGCAAAAGTCAAAAAGTTAATACTCACACAGGGAACAACATTTTTCAGTTAAAACAAGCAACGTATAAAAAAGGCCTACCAACAGCATCCTCGGGAGGTAAGTCAATCTTGTCAGTGTACAAAAAATACAGAAACGCTCGAAAGACGGGAAAGCGGACGGACTCTTCCACGACGATAGTCCTGCATTAATAACATTATTTTGCTTTGAAGTCACTTAACATTGCAGGTGTGTGTAAAAAGTAAACTTAAAACCTTACGATTCCGAGTTTTCCTCCCATTTCCCTTGGAACATGCAGCGGAAGTGCTCTGAACGAATCCGAAGAATTGCCTTGTGTGCGTGTATGATTTTACCCTCCACAGAAAACTGAATGTCCCCAGTAGACTTTAAGATGGGAATTGAAAAAGTTGTAAAATTTGTATCAAATAATTCATGTCAGAGAGTTTTCATGACTAGCATAATGTTGATACATCATTCAGCCCTTACTGGATCATCGAAGGCAAGCTTCAGAGCGTCTACAATCCCCATATCATCAGACTCTAAACTAATCGGTTTCCAGGTAACAGGAGGAGTCGAATAACATGCCAAAATGTCATTCATTGACTTAAAATTGGTTTCTACGGGTCGAACGACAGCCTGTCCTCGACACTGTCCCCACATGTAGACTTTGGTATGAGTCTGGCAGGCACTTATGTGACCATAGTGGGTGGAGGCAATATCGACGATTCTTCCTAAGTCTTCCGCAACTCGAATCGGTGAGGACATGTTGGATTTACAACCTATGCCTAGTTGTCCGTACGAATTGGCTCCCCATGCGTAAAGTACGCCGTCGTCAGATAAGGCCAACGTGTGTGCCGTTCCGCAAACAATCTGAAACACAACCGAAATTCGTGAATGCGTAAATTTTGTTATAAAAACCATGGTTCCCCAACTGGAAGTTATGAAGCAGATCCAATTGTCTACCTTTGTGATAAAGGCTCCAGGGATTATGACTTTGTTCGGATTATACTGGTTGACGGTATTGCCAATTCCCAATTGCCCATTTCCATTGTAGCCCCACGCAAACACCTGCAAGAAACCTGGGATTATATCTGCGTATATTGCACAAAAGCCATTAACCGAAGTGGTGGAAGAACTAGCTATGAAATCGCAAACTCACTTCACCATGTTCTGAAACAGCAAAAGAAGAAGTTTGACCGCAGGCAATGCAAACAATTTTGCAGTTTCCTATCACAGCAGACACTCTTCTCGGCGTGGGCTGATTGGCTGTAGAGCCACATCCAACTTGACCGGAAGAATTTTGTCCCCACGTGTAAATATCCCCATCAGAAGTCAAAACCATGGTGTGATGACTACCGCACGCCACCTGTGTTACTTTCTTTCCCGTCAAGCTTCCACCAACCAATGAAGGAACCGTTGTCTGGCAGCTAGTCCCTAGTCCCAACTGACAAAATCCATTATGGCCCCAAGCATAAAGCTGTCCATCTTGAGTGTATGCCACCACATGAGGTCCGGCACCATAAGCAAATCCTGGAAGTAATTTCAGTTTTTCACAAGACTTAGACTTGGAAAGACTTAGACCGATAAAGTTGAAAGTCCCAACTTCATGAGATACTTCACTGCTTTTTTACCTTTGATTCCTTTGTTACACAGCACATCCACTTTCACTGGAGTTAAGCTAGACGCTAGCCCCTCAATGCCTAAACAGCCAGAACTGTTTGATCCCAAGCTGTAGACCTCATCATTTTTTGTCACAATGACAGCCTCATGACCCAAGTTCCCTGTATAACAGCATCGTTTACTTGAGACTTCAGCACCAAGGCACAGCTATCCAATACCACACACGCCACATTGGAAGTTGCGTAACTTACCAAAAACTGCTGCAATCTTAATATTAGCCATAAAATCCGAGTCGAGCAAGCCAAATATAGTCCAGTGCTTCAACTCCAACTCCATTTTGGTACTGTCGCGTTTCTCTTCAACATTAACTTTAATTACTTCCCTCAGTCACTAGTATAGTTTACCACAGTTACGTGTCACAGAACAGTTGAACATATCCCAGAGAAGAATCGCCTAGCAGTTTAGGGCATAAATCCTATCCACTTGAAGAGGTTAATCCCAATCCAAACAGATAGGTAGCTTCCTCGCCCTTTTCAATCGTTGCCACGGTAACTATGATTCCCAAGTTTCATTGCAAGTGCGAAAAGCGCGCTGAGTGTTTTTCACCAACCGGCACGCTTCTAAAAGTGAGATCGCCCAATGTCAGGATCCAATCCAAAGTATATAAAGCAAAGGTTGCTCAAAACTGCACACTGGCCTAAAACACAAGGGTCAAGTTTGTATTCCCCAGTACGATATGCTTTAACAGCATTATAAAATTGGCAGTTATGGAACAAGCACAGTAACAAACTACAAAGGGTTCCATGGTATGAGCTGATGTGAAAGAAATGGCAATAATGGGAAGCGAGGATAGTCGTGAAAATATTCAGCGTGCAAATGCATACTAAACTACGACTTTACTTAATTACTGCTTAAAATTCTGACCTCAACGACAAGGTGCAAAAGCCGCTTAGCTAATAATCAGTCATCTTGTCCTCAGTCTATGATATCTGACACAGGTGGTTGCTAGCTCCTAGGACGAGTCAGATTGGATTGTCAGTTGGGCTAAAATTTGATAACTTATTCAGTCAGGATGCTAGAAGACTTGTAGTGTATAATTTGGTGCAAAATAACTAAAATTTTAGCAAATGTCATTCACACTTTTGTACCACGTTATCCTAAAAAGTGTAGCTGTCTTAAATGACAGACGCGGACTGAGAGTGACGAACAATGGGAATTCTCTCACATGAGCTCTTTTATTTCCACACAGTATGCAATACAGAGCTTCAAGTCAACCAACTCTTAATTTCATCTCCTGTGTTCGCCGCTGTACAATGAAGCGTAAGAAAAGGTTGGTTGATTTCACTACTGTCATCTACCACTGGCCAACTAAATAGCAAGCACATACATCTCGCATTGCGCCTTCGGCTGCCACACGGCTTTATTGGTCCAGTCCGTTCTGAAGTAAACATTTGCAGCGCTATCAGCTGATAACCAACAACACACGCAGAGGATGACGGAAAGGACCACACGCATGGCATGGTATGTTGTGTAGTTGTAACTTAAAATATAGCGCATCCAGGTTCTAAAATTGCGTTATGGTCCACTTAAAAATAGAAATACAGTTTTATTAGAAGTTTGAAATGCTTCATCAATACATGATGAGGGTGTGCCATGAATAAGGGGTTAGAATTTGCCAAATATAGCTGAATGGTTGATTTTATTTAAATTCAGGTTAAAGTCTCCTAAAAGTCTTCACATTTCTGCATAATTGGTGCACTATGAATCATCGAAATGAGATTAGTGAAACTGTTAATGGAACATTGTGCAATGAGCAAATGAAGGTAGATGATTTTGAAAAAACGTACTACCGTCAAAATACACCATTTCGTATTTGGTAAGATATTTGGTGAATATTCTACCTTTTAGAGAATAATTTTAACATATCACTGGAAAGACACTCCCAATGATTCTCGGCGCGTATCTATAAGTTTGGACTATTACAGTATTTTCATCTGAACCGTCTGGGTCTGTGTAGCTTAAATTTTCCATCTTCAACCTCAATTCCATTTCGATTAGTTATGCATCGCAAATTTAGTTTGATACAGTAATGGATTGCCGACCTTGTGTTTCACGATATGTCGATAATCAAGTATTCTGAATCTGATGCAATACTGAACAGGTTTTTGCAGCGGTAGAGGCGAATTTGCGCAGGTTGCAATCGAGTGCAGACCGTCTGTCTGTTACATTTTGTAACGAATATTGAGTAGGTAGTTACGAAACTACAAGAACATGACTGGGTAAAGAAGTTCGTTAATTTGATAAATGAGTCACGCTCCACGGCGGGACTACTTTAATGCATTTCTGTATGAGTAGTCGTAACAGTGGTCTTTGAAATAGAATTCGAATATGATCTAGAAATGCGTATGCAAATGAATTTTCGGGTCAATGTAAGACACACGCGTAACATGTGGCGTGTGCCATTCATGCCATTGTTCGAGGATCTGTGAGAGTGAGCCCTCGAGCCCTTGTCTTTGGAGATGAATAAGATTGCAATTCTGTAATTAGGGTCTGTGGGCTTGCTGCACGCGCTTTGAATGATTATTCAAACTTGTCTCATGAATCAAACGAAGTAACGTTACAAGTCAAGAAGTCATCAGATATTGCACCTTAGATAACTTCCTAAGATAAGGGTAGCCCAAATTTCAAGTGCGTGACTCTGAGAAAGTGGGAGTGCATCTAGACTTGACATGTCGTGTTCTGAGGAATATTGCATAATTTCACCTCTGGCGCACGTATTAATGCAATGAACTTGAAATTCCTTTTCTGATTTGCAGATGTAATCGTGCTCTATCCCCACCTGATCCCTAAGTACATAACATTACTTGGATTACCCAACTTTACATGCTGACTGTCCTATTTTTACCGTGTCGATGACATTTTCTGAGTATGAGTGCTCTTTCAGATATCTTAGACTCAGTTAGCAATGTGTTCAGTCCTTCTGAACCTATCAAAAACTTCCCAGGTGAGTTAATTACATAAGATTGAAATGATTGCCACATTTGTATTGTCTGAAAATAGTCAATAAAGCAGAAAGGAGCGAAATAGCATCCTGCCTCCTGCGAGCTTCTTGTGTACACTGCTGATGATCGGTCACATTTATTACAGCTATGTGGTACCACATATTCCTTTGGGCGTTCTTTTCATCTATGTTTATACACACTATAGCTGCGCTAATAGCATTCGCAACGCTGAGAAAACATCGAATTGGGAGGTAAGCTTGCCAGTAGCACTTAATTGTCAATGAGAAAGTTCCATAGGATCAACTTAATATAATCATGAGTGGCTGTCCACGTTTATCATTTTTGGTTTCTCAATTTCAGGTTCTTTCCATTACTAGTCTTTCTCATGGGCATCCTGGGACCCGCCACTTCTGGTGTCATTACTAGTGCAACAATAGCTTTTGTCTACATGGCCAGCGCTTCTCAGTTACTGCCATTCTATGCGTTTCTGTACGGAACTGGTCAAACTTTATTTTTTATACTGTTTTCATTTACAAGGATCCTCGCAACGCTTTAATATTTATTGCTACAGAGTAAAAGACTATCAAAGATTATGATTGGATAAATCCAGCAATTTTCTTTCATCTCGTGACTATAATGGTTCATCTAATTTGTTCAATTAAGACATAGTGACTAGAAAGTGGAAATGAAAATAACAATATTTAAAAACGTTTTTCTGACCATGCCAGAAAACGAAAAAAAAACGTGCCGGATCGAGGCAAAATCTCTTAAGTTCACTTTGAAGTGGTATACACGTGATGCACTTAAATACGTTACATTTACTCGGTTGTTACGACCGTACAATCAAATCAAAGTTCTAGTCAAGTATCAGAAGTCAGAAATACACATGCTAATAAAAAATGTACGGCAAAACCTTCTCCAGGATCGAGACGATGCATGAGTTGCGCGGATGAATCCTTGTGCCTTCCAATTTAAAGCGCGAAGAAGCTACAAAAATCGCACGAAATTCAGAGCATTTTGTGAAAAACAATAAGTGTTGAGAGCATGAGGTTGTAGTGTTACAACTATAATTATTTTTATTTATAATGCCGGTTGAGTTTGGTTTGGTATTCTACTGTTAAATAAAAAAGCAATTGTAGGTTACGCTATAAAGTTGTTGCATTAATTGACAACGACCCGCCATGAGCGACGGTTTTCAAGATCTTTCATTGTAAAAGCAGAAATCGCTCTTGTTGCATTATTTCGTATCAATACACGTGGTTGGCGAAATCACAAAATCAAATATAATTACTGCTATCTCCTCTATCGTGCCAACACGAGTCTTGGAAAGCCCTGAAGGTAGGTATTTATCGGAAGGATAATGTCAGACATCGATTTTGACGACGTGCCGGCCGAAACGCCTTTAAGCCCAGAAGAAGCTATTCTCAGAAGGCATCGAAGAGAAAAAAAGGAATTGCAAGGTAAAGTAACCTGTTTTCTTATTCGCAGTAACAACTCCCGGCGTTCTAGACTTGGGGGGGGGACCTAAGCGGAACTTATATGTTAATTGAATGAAACTGAAGTGATTGATGTTCTGATGCAGGAAAAATTGTGGCTTTAAAAAAATCCACGTCAAAAAATGACAAGAAGAAGAAGAAAGACCTGGCGGATGAAATCGCGAAGATGGAAAGTGAGCTTGAACAGCGGCATAAGCTTGAGTTAAGTACGTTTAGACCGCAACGTGAAGAAGACAAGGATTCTCTAGTTGAAGAAAAAAAAATATCAACCAGCACTGAAAATGCTAACGTTGCCAAACCAGCTGGAGCTGCAATTACCGAACTAACTGGTTCTGATAGCTGTCCACCGTCACCTGGAGGAAGTAAGGACGGCTTTTTGTGCTGTAATGTATAGAGGAGTGTTTGTAATGTTGATTTATTTAATTTTGCGTTTCCATTTGGTAATCATAGCGAGACGATCGAAGGCTCAGAAGAGACGGGAAAAAAAGGCAGCTGTTGAAAAGGAACGACAAGTTAGAATTGATTTGGAAACTGCTGAACTACAACAGGGAGCAGATTGGAAACTGGAAGACGAAAAGCTAGTCAAATTATTGGAAGGCCTCAACTTGGGCATTCATGATATTCCCTCTGATGGACACTGGTATGTTTGGGCACCTTCTAGGCATGATTACAGATTGGAAACTGGAAGACGAAAAGCTAGTCAAATTATTGGAAGGCCTCAACTTGGGCATTCATGATATTCCCTCTGATGGACACTGGTATGTTTGGGCACCTTCCAGGCATGATTACAGAATGTTCCAAATCTGTTATGTAACCTAATCAGGTCATTTCATGTTTGTTATTTTTTCACTCCAGTCTCTATCGGGCTCTCTCTCATCAGCTCGGTCTTATTAATCATGAAACATCATACGAAGATCTGCGCGAGCAAACATCCAAGTACTTAGAAAATAACAAGGAAGATTTCATCCATTACTTTGACGGTCTGGAAACTACCGGAGAAAATAGTTATGAATCTTATTGTGCAAAAGTAGCAACGACTGCAAGCATGGGGTGGGGATATGGAGGTACCACTTTTTGTTTCAACGAATGTACATTCATAGCGTCCAGCAATGCCACTTATGATTAAGGATTGCGTCATTGTATTTTTAGATAAGAGCGTTGTCGCAAATCCTTAAGAAGCCCATTCGAGTTATTCAAGCCGAAGGTCCACCGCTAGTATTTGGAGAAGAATTTCAGTCAGAAAAGGACATGCTTACACTGACTTACCATAGGCATAAATTTAAATTAGGAGCTCATTACAATTCCACGGTTCGCTTTGAAAGCTCGTCATGAGCACCGTTCCGTTCCGGGTTAGTGACCCAAGTTTTATGTAATTTGTCGAATTACAAGCCTCTATATATACTGTTTTATTAAAAATTAAAATCATGCAATAATTAACAAAAAGAGTGACAGCAGGCGTAAAGGAGTATCTTAGCTTCATTTATTTGAATGAATGAATTGATTAGGTTGAATGTTTCACACGCATGGAATTCGCCCTCTTAGCGAACTAACCACATCGCATCATGAAGTTGTATTTAAGGGTCACCTTGTTGCAACTATTACAGCTCATATGTGATGAATTTTTTGAAGTATTGTGCTTATTTTTAACGTAAGCGCAAATCGGATCACTCCAATCAATCTGAAATTATTTCAGCTTCAATTCTTTGTTGTTAAATCGTTTTTTTTGCGGTCTCAAGAAAAAGTTGTCAAAGCGTTAATTTACTTTAAGTAAAACACGGATTCATCGAGTGTCTAGATTGGCCGCTTAAAATTATATTGAATTATCTGTAATCAGCATGTCATGAAAAAGTTTCGAAGTGTTTTATTTCATTTAACTCGCAGACGTGAAGTTAGGCACACACAATAATGTCGGCGCATCTGCTTAACTTCTACTCGAGTGCCATACAATTAATAGTTTACCAAATTTAAGATACAGACACTTCGAGTCAAATCCACAAAGTTGAACAAGCACTAAGCAATAAATAAGGAACAAAAATGTACTCTGAATTAAGCTTTAGCTTTAGCAGGTGACTGCGCACTGGCTTCCGCCTTGTTAGGATTATTGTCTTCGGGGCGCATGGCCGGGAACAGAAGTACTTCCTAAAAATAGTTAGACCAACTTCATGAGAAACCGGATTGCCGTAAAATACACCAATAATAAGATTACCTAGCTACACATAAATATTTACCTTAATATTTTGGGAATCTGTTAAAAGCATCGTTAATCGATCAATGCCCATTCCCCATCCACCGGTAGGGGGAAGCCCAAACTCAAGAGCGTTACAAAATGTTTCATCAACCATTTGAGCTTCGTCATCACCCGCAGCTTTGTCCTAATTCAGCAACATGGTTTGTAGAGTAAATTGTTTCGACAGAAAATTATCAATATGGCGAACACCATGTCTATTGGCAACCTACCTTAGCTTGTTGCTCAAAACGACTTCTCTGGACTACAGGATCATTTAACTCAGTATAAGCGTTGCAGACCTTAAGAATTCAAATAATCAAAATTTTATAACAGGTCGAAATGATTTCAACGGTATATCTACTGTTTGAATTTGCTTCATACCTCGCGCTTCATAACGAACAGCTCAAACCGCTCTGTGAGGCCTTTTTCTGATCTGTGATATTTAGCCAAAGGGCTCATTACTTGCGGATGATCTAGTATAAAAGTTGGATTGGTACATTGCTCTTCGAGGAAATGTACCCACTAATTTGTCCAACAGCCTAGCGGCAGTTCGAGGCGGAGGGCATTCCACCCCGTGCTTTTCACATAGTTGAGTTAACTGCTTTACTGACTCGGGCGACCCGATATTCTCATAAGAACCTAGAACAGTACACGAAAGACTTTAGCATTTTCAATTTTTGACTAAGACAAAAGCAATGTAGTCTTACCCAAAGAAACGCCCAATTCTTTCTCCAACTCAGGTAGCATTCGCATGCGTCTAAAAGGTGGAGTAAAATCAATTTCAATTTCTTCCCCCTCAGAGCCGTGCACTTTAATCTTGTGCGTCCCGTGGATATTAAGCACCATACCTTCAAAAAATTGATTTATAATAAATATTTGTATTATTACTATCGTGCTCTGCTTTTAATATCATATCATCCCCTATGCGAATAATCGACTGCTTAACATCGGTATGACTTACCCGAGATCAATTCCTCAGTCATCGTCATTAAATCATTATAATCAGCGTAAGCCATGTAAAATTCACACATTGTAAATTCAGGATTGTGAGTTAGATCAATTCCTTCATTTCTAAACTGACGACCGATTTCATAGACCCGATCTAGCCCTCCGACGACAAGCATCTGTAATTGTGGTTCAATAATATAGTACTTCCAATACGTACATCCAGTGTGATTTAGCTCTAACGAAACTTAAATACCTTCAGGTAAAGTTCTGGTGCAACTCGCATGAACAAATCTATGTCCAGCTCATTGTGATGTGTTATAAAAGGCTTAGCGGTGGCTCCACCAGCAACCATATTCATCATCGGCGTTTCAACTTCAAGAAATCCGAGGTTATCAAAGTATTTCCTGACGTAAGCTGCAAGATCAGAACAGTGGTGAGTTAATTGGCCACGCCACGCATATGACAAGAAAAGTTGCAGACAAATTACATCTACAAGTGTTCATTAAATCATCCACTCACACACAATCTGCGCTCGAATTTGGAACTTTTTACGAACTTCCGAGTTTATGATTAAGTCTAGATAGCGTTTGCGATACCGGACTTCTTGATCTTTCAAACCGTAATGCAAATGAGGCAACATATGCAAGCACGGTGTCAAAATTTCTAATGTTAGAGGGACAATGGAGAGTTCTCCCTGTAGAAAAGACGTAAACACCCGTATTCAATATGGCATCAGATTTAGACTTGTAATCATAAAGTAACGAATGCATACTTCGCTGACTGGAGACCTTACCTTCTTAGTTTTAGCAGGATATCCAACCACTCCAATAATGTCTCCTCTATGAACGCGGTCCATAACT
>VRMD01000451.1:0-26593 GCA_009872375.1 Sminthurides bifidus
GGAAACTTCCCAATAAGCATCCCTGACTTCAAAGGTAGAGAACACGAGAACTATCCAACCAATTTTTATGATTTTAGTACCAACCGATAGCCAAAAGATTCAGCTATTCAGTGATGTTGTCAAAAGTAACAATTAGTACTACCGCGACGGAAAAATAGAGCTTGCTAAAGTGTCCGGAATACCGTGGCCAGCCCTGTACTATTGAGTGTTAGTGTTGACATGCAGTTTCGAGCGACTCCATCTTTGTTATTACTCATGCGTAGAGGCTTTAATTGATTGTGTTACGTGATAATGTCATTTGACAGCATGATATTAGTCTGGATTCTATCCACTTGATCAGAAAGGGCCGTATCCCAGAAGCAGTTAAAAGAGTAGATTCAAGATAAAGTAGTGCATAAAATAGGCAACGTTTTAAAGAATGCTAGCTCAGCCGCAGCCATCGCCTGCACTGCATTCAGGAGGTGGACAAGGATTGTGACAGAAAGGAGAATCAAATCCCATTGAACAAGCTGCAAATTAACAAAGCAATTGTCACGTTACTTGGGTACTAATCATCGCGAAGGTAAAACATCTTCATCTCATTGATCACTTACTTTTTAAACTGTCGCCCTCACAATTAACAAAATGGAAGGGTGGATAATCGTTTCGATATGTTGAAAGATCTGCAAACGGCGCGTCGGAAAACCTTGGCTTGGCGTCTGGTTTCATGGTTCCTCTTCTAGGGGCACATCGAGGGAAAAAGTCGCACTGGAAATCGCATCAACAGAAGGCGTTAGCATGGATATTTATGAGTCAACAGAAACAAAGAAAACCATTCAACTCAACAACGGCAATTTCAACTAACTCGATAGGTGGTGAGTCCGTCAAAGGGGGCGCAGCTAACATCTCCAACGGATACAGGTTTCATAGCTCGCCCTCGAGCGTACTGTGAGTCTCTCAAGCAATAAGGGATGTAAGAGCACCTGTGAGTTGTTAAACCATCCATGGGCGCGCATGATGGGTCAAAGAAGGCCGCCGGTTTCATCGACTTCACCCTTGGAACGATGCAACCTCGGAAATCTCCTCTGTAAGTTGTTATTCCATCAAACGGTGCACAGGACGGATCGAACTGCGCTTGCATCGCCCATGGTGGTTTCTCGTATCGAGATATTGGCATTGGAGTAAA
Source organism: Sminthurides bifidus (assembly GCA_009872375.1). NCBI lineage: Eukaryota > Metazoa > Arthropoda > Collembola > Symphypleona > Sminthurididae > Sminthurides > Sminthurides bifidus. The sequence continues at coordinate 1,166 of VRMD01000451.1, forward strand.
CGCTGCCCGGTAAGTGCTGATGCCATCTAAAGGTGCGCAGGACGGATCAAAAAAAGCAGAGGGCTTTAGCGATTTTACTCTTGGTACCATGCAGCCGGTGTACGCATTTCGATACGTTGAAATTCCATCGAACGGCGCACAAGAAGGCGAAAACTGATTCGCCCTTGCCCATGGTGGAGTTCTATTTAAGCAAACGGCGTTGGATCTGCGAAGTAAACAAAGTATCTTTTGATCATTGGGTTCTGGGTTGATGGATTTTAGCGTTGTTCATATCAAGGACAGCCGTTTTACCCGCAGCAAGGCATGATTAGATCGGTTTTGGCTAATCTTCCGCTAATGGTAGTTAAAAGTTATATTTTTATAACTAATGACGCCTGGGAATGTAATTTATGTGAAGTGACATTTAGGGTTGGCACGGTGGAACGGGCAAAAGATCAAACGGAACTACATAAAAAATACTACTTCGTGTAATTACTAATCCCGCTCAAACCGAAAATGAAGTCCATTCCTCCCCAAGACGGACATTTTTTCCCTAGGTAACGCTGCTGCAGCTAAGCTGTTACTATGGCCACTCATCAATTCTTGACGAATAGTAATAGCCGTTCCGATAACAGCTAGCAGTTTCGATAACGAATAAAGCTATAGAAGGGAAGAGTTTAACTTTGCTAGCATGTCAATATGTTTAACTTACACAAATCTGATTGTTATTATTCCGCATCCGGAAGCTGCTGGTGCAGCATGTATGGAATTCTGTTTAGTGGGACGCATCGATATTGAAGAGGATATTTAGCTAGTGCGATCAGATCAACCATTATTTCTTTCCAGCTCACACAAGCATTTTTGTTGCTATAAATAGCAATCACAATCTTTATTCATAGACGTTTGATTTTGTTGGCAGTTGGTGGCCATATAAAGCCATAAACACTCATTCAATAATATAAACGGTCTCGCTTGAAATATATCAAACTGTACATTGTATTTTAGCAGGTCATCATATCACTGACATTTGGAACGCTTGCATTTGTGTTTGGACCTTTTAAAGATTCGTTTATATCCCGACGAAACATTGCCAAATTTTGTGTAAACCTAGGAAACAACAAAAAGGATTACCACGCTGTAAACGCATATTATTCCTGAGTTATTCCGAAGATGTGATCAGTAAAAAACTACACTATATATGAATCAGTTACCTGTCTCTATTTTTTGTCAACAAATTTCGCTCAATGCCGTCCATTAAGCTCTCAAACCATTGCACCATAGCAGCTTGCTTCTCCGGTGGCTGGTTTCGAACGACAGTCTCACGGAGTTGAGAAAAGTACTGTGAGTCCATAAGGTGCAATCATCAGTTTGATTGATTCATAACTACGCTGACAATATTTCAATGCTGATGTAAATAAGTGATAATTTTATATGAGTGCAAACCTCTTCATTCAAAAGAATTAGCCCGAGAAGGGGACGCGACATGGACCATTGATTTCTGCAGTCTTCAAACATCACTATATTTAACACAGTAGCTAACATTTGTTGCAGAATTTCTGGATGCTGCTCAACAGTCTGTAGAATTCTTTCATTTGTAGCTACAGGAATTATTCGTTTTTTATCTAGTTAATATGCAAAAAATTATTGATATTAAATGGATTGAATGGCTAAAACCTTTACAGTCACATAAGATTGACGGTTAATGATACAAATGTGGCTTACTTTTTAGAGTCCATTGTTTGAACAAATAAGTAACGATGTGATCTAAAGTGGCACAACATCCAGCGCATACCATTGTGTCTGCAATGAAAGGATCTCATGCAAAAGTTGGTCGACTCTATTACAAGATATTAGAACGTAGAACACAATACTTTGCCAGACTTACCTATAGCAGCTAGACCCTCTGAAATGGACGAAAGAATGTACAGAAACATGTTCGGATCAAGGGATGCTAAGAAATTCATGTGGTCTTGAGCAATACACTCCAATAGCACATAGTACGTTTGAGACAGCTTGGGATAATCCTGTAGTCAAAAAGAAGAAAATTGGGAAATTTTCCATACTCGCTCACTAACATCAAACCTACCACTTGATAAATGCTCACTCACCATAAGATCATTGAGAGGAATCGACAAAAGCAACTTCACGAAACAGTTCAACACGTTGTCCAGCGCTTCATCTCCATACAAGCGGAAGACTCCAAAATTAACGTAATTCCCGCATAACGCAGCTTTCAGCATCAAAAAGCAGATAGAAATCCCTTTCAACTTGAGAGGATACAACTGGGCTTTTGGTACATCCACATTGAGTATCCGGTTTCCTTGAATAACAAAAAATGTAATGCTGGTTATGCAATTTGGATTTCAATAGTACTTCCTCGCGGAGAATAATATACTTACCGTAAGAACAGATCATCTTGCTGGCTTCACGGAACAGTAAAATTCCATTCGGTGAGCAGACATCAAACTGCAATCTTTGAGACCGATTTTGCACTAGCTCAGCAAATAACTTTAGTATGGGCGTCGTGACGTGAGGGTCGTGGTACCATAACTCCATTGCACGTTGAAGAATGGGCGTGTATGTTGGATATCTGCATGCAGCAAAAGGCACATTTGACATTTAACTCGAGTAAGCTATAGAGTTTATTACTAAATCAGAAACACTTACATCCAGTCGAAGAACATCATGTACGAGGTTCTTGTATTGAACGCAAATACAATGCCACGCAAATCTCTAGCCAGTCCCACAACGCTCCACTTGGCTTCTTCTGCTCTGAATAGAGCATTTTCAGCGTTCGATAATAACTGCCCAACTGCTTCCATTGCAGCTGAAAATCATAATTGAAGATAATTAGTACCGTTATACCAAGTAATTCATTCTCAAAACAGAAAAAGACTCACCAGTCAAAGGAACCATAAACGTGTGAAACTTATCTTCATCTTCTCCTAAATCAACCATTAGCAGTCTTCCTAATGCCGTATAAAAAACAGTTCGGAATCTCAAATCATTCACGTTCTGATTTAACCCTAAAAATGGAAAATGTTCCCCCTGGCAAACAAAACAAGTTTTCATATATTTATATTTTGAACTTCAAAATAGAAAACCTCCTTCCTCATCCTAAATAATTGCATCTAGCATCAATTGCAGTGATTACCGTGTGGTTGTTTAGCATAAACTGAACTTCTTCCAACTTGACTAGCTTTCGAACACTATTATATCCGACGGATAGGTCATTTAACAGTGTGAGAGTCTTCGACAGAATAGCCTCGCATCGGCTCCAGTACTTCAAATTGGTTATTCTAAAAACAAAATCGTAAATAATCATTAAAAATATACCTCGGACATTTCAGTAAATAATTTCGAAAAACCCACTTACATTTTTCGAATAAAAACGCTTAACACCATAGTATCATCTGTGAGACCCAGGACTTCTGAAAGTCTTCTGTACACCTTTGAAGCCTTTTGCACCTAATCATCAAGCAAGTTAAAATTGGACTCCAGAAACCAACGTTTGCCCTCAACTTAATTTAAAATTCTAAGGAAAAAATACAAACCCAACTTACCTGATCTCCAACATATATCTTCCGGAATTGCTCAAAAAACGAAAGGAATGCTAGCTCCAATTTTTCACAGCCTTCTTGATGTAACCGAGAATCAGTTAATTGCATCAGCTGCAGAACTCTATAAGCATGTAAAATAACATTTTATTACACAAAAGCTTTCACTAGTTATGGCTTTTTGTCTTAAAATATTTTATCAATCTAATCACCTGCAAACAAGTTCTCCATCCATACTATCATGTTCTTCGTTGGTATTAAAAGAGACTCTGCCACCAATGGCTGCTCCAATTATATACACAAGCCAAGTCAGTTGCCCTAAAAAAAATGAAGTTGCTATCAAATTAAAGTGCATCACAGACGATGGCAACAAGAAGAAATATTACCGAATTCCTACAGACCGTGATACGGCAAGTACAAACGAACAAAACTGTGATTAGATTACCTTCTTGAATAGCAGCCTCCGGGTTTGCAGATGTGCGTCGTTGGAGTAGATCCTGATAGCTTTGTGCCGACTGATCAAAAAGCTGTACGATCAGACTGCAGGTCTTCTGATACTCACATCTACCAATCACCGAAAGCTGGTCCAACTGCTGTGTAACCATTGCCGTGTCATCCAAAGGATCATCTGTTCCCTCTCTGTAAAATATTTTCAGTTTGTAATTTAACTGTCTTTCAAGAGGTCCTTCGACAAATGGAGCTGCTAGCGCACTATAACGCTATCAAAATCAAAAAATTTACTTACCTGATGCAAATACCTACGGAGTCTATACGTGAAGAAATATACGCTCTGGTAACTTCGGGTGTGTACGTTTCTAGCAAATGAGGCTCCGTGGCCTTGACGTAAGGAACAGAGGCAACCATCCTCTGCCAAAGACTCAGAAGATAATGGACGCTGTTCGGTGCTACTTGAAGCATTTGCTAAATGAAAAGTTGAAAGTGATTTTATAAATTCAGCGGCAGACTTTCTCGTAAATACTGTAGAAGTATTCTCCAAAGTGCTTTGCTCGGTACATTAGTTGTCACTATATCTTACTCTGAGACTGTCGATTGTGAACTTTGCTATCAACTGAATCGCTTCAGGATAGCTTTCGACTAATACAAGTTCACCAAGTTGATAGTTTGATTTAAGTCTGGCAAGCAGTCGGCAAAATTCATGATAATTATTCGTATCACTGAGACCCTAAAATTGGTAATAATAAATAATACTTCACATATAAACAAACTCACAAGATGCATACATATTTTAAAATACGTTTTGACTTACATGAGGATTTTGCAAAATATTTTTTACACCATTAACTAGTTGTGTTAAAAACTTGGCTCGCTCAGCGTTGCTGAAGAGCGACCGCCGTACTGACGCAATTTGGACCAAGCAAGATAAAGCCTAAGAAATAAAAGCGGCTTGTGAGTACTGTACGTTTACGCCGTTAATAATCAGATCCAATGCACCTTCGAGAACATCACAGCTTACCATCGGTGACAAAGACGATGGCAGTGTATGGTAAAGATCAAAAAATAGTTGCAATGTAGTGAAATCTAAAAACGCGGGGCGCCAGTTAGTCGGAATTTGCACTGTGCAGAGATCGTCTGATGACTCATCCGTGGATGTACCGATAAAATCGAAGGTGAGGCAATTATGGGCTAACCGGAGCAGTTGATTCATGAGGGAATGCTAGCAACAAAGATAGAGTTGATAAGTGAAATTTTGAGCTCATATTGAAAAGCATGTTCGTAATAACAAGTGAAACATTACATACCTGATTACCATCGTCGAAATTCAAAGTTTTTCTGCTATCTAATGCAGTCTTGAGCAAGGTACAGCATAACCGAAAAATTTCAAAGAGCTGTTGATCTCTAAACGAAGATGCAATTTTTCGGTGCTTCGTGAGAGACCTGTTGGCGTCAGCTTCAGAAACTTGGTTCATTTCATTTGTTAGCACCGACAGAAGCTGAACTCCTATAGTACAGTGTTCCACGGATCCCTAAAAAAATAGGCCAGCATTAATTACAACTTCTTCCATTAAAAGCAGATAATAGAACTGGAGATTACCTGCAAAAAACTCCCGACGTCACCAATTACATTTCTGAATACAAACTCTTCCTTCTCCATGTCAAACCACCCGAACTTAGTAATTCGAGCAAACAACGTAGTCAGTGCTTGCACAACATAAGCGTCTAGTTTGATTCTCGAAGCCAAGTAAGATAAAATATAGTTTCCTAAAACACAACATACAATTTGACACTTCTCCGAAAGTCAACAAATGCCTCCAAAGTTTATGAAAAACTCACTTATTTGTATTCTTTGCTGTAAAGATATAATTTGAGCAGGCCGTGATATTAATTTCGTCAACGTAGTAGCTGCTAACAGCTGTGCGTACGATGACGTTGCCCTTTCTAACAGCATTTGACATCTGCCCAAGGAGTCTGGCGAATTCTGAAATCAGCGAAAGAAAAATCCAAATACACGAATAAATCTTGATGCAATCATCATAGGTCAAACCGTAATAACATTTCAAGTTAAGTTACCTGAAAGTTGACGAGTGTTTTTTCAGCCTCTGCTCTTTGACCAGGATCACTAGACTCATACAAGTGTTTGCACAGAAGTTCCAGCTGAGTAATTTCCTACAGAGACAAAGATTCAATAAATTAACAAAATCCATCTATGAAAACTATATTCATGATTTATGTCAAGCTTCAACTTACACTCTCTGAAGGCACCGGAGTTCCCGTGAAAATGTTCATTTTAAAAAGCTAATACTTAATGACGACGACTTGACGAAAGTAAAATGACCGACGGATATCTCCTTCTACTCCCTTGACGAAATGCAAGAACAAGAACGAGTTTAACTTATGGTTCGCAATGTGAAGGATGACGGCATCGAATCAGATTTCTTGACACCACTAAAAAATACAGTATTTATTGCGTACTCGAGATCAATGGGACAGTTGCTAATCAACTGCTTGATCTGAAGTTACACAAGGAAACTGATAAAAAACTAGACCATGACACGAATCTAATTTTCAAAAGGAATCAGACGTCCGCAAACGCCCAATTAGCTAATCTATACATACGAGTTGCCACATCAATTAACCGCTACTTTGCCATGTCCACATTATGAAAATATAGGACTTCAAGATTTAATTGAAAATTTTAATAGAATGCAAATAAAGAATCTTTAAACAGCATCGATAAAATCTAAAGTCAAGAGAATAGAAAAGTACAGAAAAGTAAGTCGAACAAAGGTGAGTTGTTAACTACTTAATAGCCCACAAAACACCGAAGCACAGACATGTATCCGACAAATGACAACAGTGTCTTAGCTTTAGCTCACTGGACAAGAAATTATTAAGAAATATTAAGTGAGAAACATGTTCAGCATTAGATCGAACTTTTTGCTCACTATACTCTGCTTTTCAAAAACTATATGTAGACTAATAAAAATTAAATATTGACTCAAGAGAGTACTGACCAATCAAGTGCAACTGCAAGTTTGAAAAGGTTGAAAAAAAATTGACATCTGACTCTCGAATGGTACTGGACAATGGCTACAAGTGGAAGAAAGCAATACACAAAAGTTGGGAAAAGATTTCAAAAAAAAAGTTCGACAGTGAGACGGAATGACACAGATCACTTTCATCACAGCATGTATTATACTAATTGCAACAAATCGTATTTGAGTATAGTTTACCTCTTTCGGAATGTTGAAAGGCTTGATGACTTTAATTATGTGTTTAAATGTATATTCTAAATATTACTGCTTCCTAATTGGAAAAGTGAGAGGTTTATATATTTTTATACAAACACTACAAACTTGAGATAAAAACTTTTGTGTCACAAGTCTACATGCAAACAGTGGCACATTTAAGATCGACACTTGGGATTCAAATAATTGGACGCTTTTGCTTTTTAATGCAGCGCGATATCAAGAGATTTCTTTCTTCTGCGCGTAAATATTATCTCTCCTCAATACTGTCCTGCTTTTTCTTTGCCAAATTCCCTCCTAACCTCACTGCCTAGACAGAGAATTGCCATTCCTTTTGCACGCTGCAATTAAGCAGATTCCTCATCAGTCAGTTCCTCCTGCTGGTGTCAATGGGTTGTAACGTAACAATGAACTTAAATCTGACTCTTTTGCTCTAAAGTGTGGACAGGTATTAAGTTGATCAAATGTGTATTAAGCTTTACGCACAAATGTGCTCAACGCTGTCGTAGGTATAATTTCTGCTTGAATCTCACGACTCGGAAACATCATTGCATTGCAACCAGGCTTTTAGTGCTTGCACCTCTAAAAACGCAATTCATTCACGCAGTCCCTCCACACTTTGCCAAACACATGAAAAGGCTTTGGTGAATACTGCCTAGTGCGGACAAAACAAATGCAGGCGAGTCGCAGCGCAGCGCAGCCCGGACTCCCTGTGCCTGTGCATATCTCTTATGGGAGCCCATGTGCTCAATCTTTCCAGGTACGACACCAATGGCCCAACCTTAATGCTTTTGTCTTACGCGATACCAACGATTTTGAAATCGTGCTGCATCACTGATCAATGGAAAAGGGCATACTTTACCGCTTGAAAATTAAAGAGATCTTTCGGGTGACTTTATGTCAACATAGAATATAATGATGACAACTTGAAGAGCGTGCACCAGAAAATTAATTTATTGCACTGGGAAAAATTGTGCAGTATGGGACTCCATAGTTTGTATGTATTTCAATGCATACAAAGGGTACTGCTGGTTTCGTTTCATATCCAGTCATTGTTTGCACTTTTTGCGTGAAGATTGCACCTTAAAAGTTAGATTTTCGTTCCGCCTCATCTCATAACACAATATATTTATAAAAGGCTGGAAAGTCGTTCAGCGTCGCATCAGCCTGTCTGTCGACGCTAAACATTTGCTCCGCAACAATTAACAATTAACATTCCTTGTCTCTTCACTGTAGCTAAGCTAAAAGTTGTGGAACTGTGATTATGATGATTCATAGTTATGGATGGAAATTGACATCGTGAAGATCTGACAAGAACCACTTACAAATCACGATTGCACTAGGTGGAGCATAAATCACCAACGGATTGTCATTTACGGCTACCCTGGTCGGTTGATGTGGATGTTTGAAAGAAATGCATTAAGCCGTCTGAATATCCGATGAACTTGACATTGCATCAATTCAGTCAGAGCCATGGCAAGGTATTCATGTGAAAGTCTTCAAAAGTGGATACTGAAATGAATGTGGGTGTTGGAGAAGTAATTAGAAGAGTAAAAGCCCAAGTTTTATGAGCTGAAAGTTTAAAACAATGAAGCTCTTCTCTTCACTCTCAGTCAGATCTGTTAAGGACATTGACAAAGTTGAAAAACAATTGTGAATTCACTCATCGAGTGGTCCCTTAGCAGCTGCCCCTGTCTCACAGCTGGGGGTACTGGCTAGGAGTAAGGGACACTTGCTCTCTTTCCATCACATGATCATGTCTGCCCTTACATTTACATCTCATGTGTTAAAATGCGGGGACTTAGGAAAAACAGCATCAATTTTCAAAACAAAAATCAAAACTGGATTTCATCAGCTCTAATTTTTTTAAAACTTGCCAACACCCTTGTTTGATTTTAACGAACGACTGCAGCTGCAGACCAACGCAGCGGCAACTGGCGATGGATTTTCGTCACGAGTGGCGCATTTAATGTGTCCAGATACAGGTCAAGAGGAGGTGTGGGAATAAGACGAACTCAAATCAAGAAAGGAAACAGGAGAATTCCTTAAGAAGAAACTTTAACTTCATAATGTTTGGATCCTGTTTTCAAAGTGGTTACTGCATTCTGGTCAAAGTCAAAGTCAATACTGGAACGTAACCATCTTTATTAATCAAGAAGGGCACGTTGTTGATAGCTTTAGACGACTGGGATCATCGAGCCATGTTATCATCTTTGTGGAGCGATGAAAGAAAGCGTTAATTGTCTCATGCAGAATTGCATTCTTATACTTATGATGCGCATTTAATGACATGGACGCTGTGACAACTGCGAATTTCGTTGCAGCAAAATACATACAGTCTAAGCTCGCACCGAGAGAGAGCGCTTTTGTCCATTGAACCGATGAGGTTGCGATCATGAATAAAATCTCCTTGAAGGAGATAACCATTAGGACAATTAATTGTTTGACCATTACAACTAACATTTTCGCTTTTAAAAGTTCTGACTTTTAATGTCTTAGATCTCACAGTAGCGGAGCTTACAAACTTATGATTGTGCAGAATCGGCGAAGCAGTCCATACGTTGATTGGACCGTTGAATTGTTTTTTGAACACGTGAGCATTATAACGTGGTTAAAAGACATAAGAATATCTTATGTCTTATTGTAGCGAATGATGAAATTGGGGTAACGATTCTAAGCAAACTAATATGTACCTTCATAGGAGCCGTAACTGCTAAAGATGAATCGCCATCATTTGACACACATTATTCAATCGCTACAGGATTCTGGACCTCATTGTTTTAGCATTCATCTGATCCGGAGTCGTCTTCCAAAAGTCAACAGAAAACCCATGAAATGGGGATTACTACAGCAGTATACCCGGACAAGAGTCCGTTGATGTATTACTTTGAAGGGGTGGTAGAAACCGAAGCGGCACAAAAAGACAAAAAAGAAATGTTTTTCACTACAGCTTAAGCAACACCATTAACGAATGTCGGAAAAGTACTTGCTGCCTTCTCAGCATGCTAAAGATCACAAAAGGAATATGATCTCGGGACACTGATGCATGTGACACTGTTGCTCAGTCAGACCCTCGGTCTCATTTACTTAGTATTCGTTAACTATTTTTGTACAAGGGTATTCATAACATTCACAAGCTAGAAATCTTGTTCAGCCATTAGCTCTGCAAGCGGGAGAGATTCAAGATCCAGAAAAGACAAGAAAGTCGACTCTAAAATCACGTTACCCTCATTCCTCCAACCACCTCCGGAGAGTTCGGACAAGTTACCCGGGTGCGCGTGTGACAAAAGTCTGCCAGCTATGATTTTGTACCTTTAATCCGTTGAAAGTGCCTTTTTATTAACACTCATTGTGATTTGTGCAGATAGCTAAAGCTTTGTGTTCAGAACTGCGATCGAGATAGTTGCATTAAGTTCAGCACTTCTTCTTCAACGCCATTAAATCTCCTCTTGTGAACCAAGTTTAGAGTCGTGCAAATCCTCCGAAAATGAACGATTTGTTGGAAAACAATACGTTACTAGAGTTGAAACCAAATCTTCCAGCCATGATAAAAAGTGAGAGGCTCGTTTCATCTAACAATAGTTACTATTCTGGAAACTATCAAGAAAACCATCTCTTAGCAACGCCTCCAGGAACCAACAATAATAACAACAATTTACCCTACGATATGAACCATTTGACCAACAACAATGTCCATAACCACAGTCCCAGCCTATGTACTAGCGACGAAGAACAATTCCTGGCACAAGGTCCTAGTATGGGGGTGAAAAAATCCCGTGGTGTGTATCAAAGAAATGGGAAACAATGGCAACGAAAAAGTCTTTCAGCAGCGAATACTAACATGCAGCAACAAAGCAACAACGTTTTAGGACTTTCTAGTGGTAGCGGGGTAAAAAAGTCGCGAATGAAGGCCAAGAACTTTGACGATCTTCAAAGCCAGGTTTGTGTCTTTGTCTGGGAAACCTGTAACAGTAGATTATGTAGATCGTCCATCGTGACACCCTGACTAAAAGCATGGACGGTCCGCTAACATTTTACACAGTTGAAGCAGCATTAATTTCTACTCACGCATGCAATATAACCTTCTGCTGCTATTTTGGCTCAGATTCGGTATAGTTACGGAATTCGTACTCATAAATTAACTACATGCCGACTCTCTCAGCTCATACCAAACCGACCTTACCACACCTGTGGCAGTAATCGTAGCTTGCTTTCTCTAACTTTACATACAGTACGTTGTTCCGCAACAGTCTTCGTGCCAAGCCCTTCACTATATCTTCTCTAGTACGTTCTGCCAACTTGTTACGTTATTATAACGTCTAATTCTAGTCGCTTGCAGTAGTGTGAGTATTAAATCTAAAAGTTTCTGACTTATTACAAGCAAGCATTTTGACTTTCTTCTCCCTTTTTAAAACAGAGGGTAATGGCTAACGTTCGGGAGCGTCAAAGGACTCAGTCATTGAATGAATCGTTTGCTGCGCTGCGTAAAATCATCCCCACACTTCCATCCGACAAACTTTCGAAAATCCAGAACGCTGAAGCTCGCATCTCGATACATTTCATTCCTCTGCAAGGTATGAAAAAAATCCGGATTCTTCTATCAATCTCTTGCATTTAGAGGAAACTTTTCTCTCAAACCAAACGGTAGAATGACTAAGCCACGATTGAAAAAATCCATGTCCAATACAAACCAACCCCTTCATGGATTTCTATAGGTAATGAAAAATAGCCTAAAGCTTTCGGTTACCTCTACTGCACCGCTGATCATGCTTGGGCATGACCTGTTGCCCAAGTATAACGCCGACTTGCAACCTAGCCGCGGTTGAGATTCCTACCTAATTTTGTTACTTTGAAAAATGTTGGCAGCTTCGCAAATCCTTTGAATTTAGATCGGCAGGAGCTGTATTGTCGTTGTTTGTTAGCACTACGAGGAGGATAAACAAAATAATTCTTAACGCAAGAGCTTCCACACGTGTTTACTAAACATCTGTCTTCAATTGAATTCATAAGAAATTTCCGTAATTTACTTCCCTGTCTTCCCTTGATTCCTCGACAGAAGTTCACAAAGTCTATCTTACCTCCTCTACTCTCTTCACCAAAAGCAATTAAGGGAGGAGCTTCGCCTCTCAGACTACTAGTTTCAGAACATCAGAACTGTGTACTTGCAAGCTGCGGCTTATTTGGTTGTTGTGTGTATTTTTTACGCAAGGGAAAAAGACAACTTGAAAGGATTTGTTTGTAAGTGTAAAAGCATCATTGATCTTCAGGCTTGCGTGGGTAGGGTCAGGTCTTGCAGGCGGCGTGTTACAAGCCAGGGAAAGTGCATCATCCCACGACGTTTATTAAATGCATGCATGGCTTCATTCAGTTCTCCATCAGTGAAAGTACAGCTGGAGGTACAGCTCGCTCAAATCCTTCATTTGAAATCACAAACGCTTGACAATTGTTTACAGGTGTTACAAGAAGGGGAAGATGAATCCGGATCCAACGAATTCAGCCCCCAACAGCTCACCAACTGCTTCATGGCCCACGAAACGCTGTCGTATTATTTTAGTGTTTACCGCATGTCAGAGGGCGCATGGCAAGAGCAAAACGACTCTAATTAAACCAACTACTAATCTTAATGACTACTTTAGAAAACCACTCACATTCGTCAGTTTCCTAATGCGTTTCACACAATAGAATGCACCTTTCTATACTGTTTGTACATTGATCCAGCATACCATCGGATTTAGGAAATGCACTACCCTGGAGCGCCGAGGCGGCATGCTGTAATGAACTACCATGAAGGATTCCATTTAATTTTAGTCAACTTTCTCGAATTGCCTGAAATAGGTTCAATTTTGTCCCTGAGATTTGCAACTGATCGGCAGGTTCTTGCATGCATATATGTATTCGTGTAAGGAATTCTTTTTTTTGTAAGTCCTGTTACTTGAACGAATTTGATCGTCAGTCATCGTATGATCAATACCCTGCTCCACATGCAATGTTAGTAAAAGTAGTTTATGATGGGGGACGCTTCAAAATTGTAGCTAACCTAAAACTGTTTAGTCGTAAAAACTTTAACTTGAACAAGCCCGTGGTTAATCTCTACTCCAAGCGTTTAGTTACTTAACTTTATGAGAATAACTTTAGGCTACTAGACTTCGAGTCCAGTCCGACCAGCTCACATGCACATCACAAATGTATTCGGTAACTTTAAGGTAGGTCTAAAGCGAGCCATGTCACAATACTGTTCCTTTTAAATGTAACGATTTTCACCAACTTATTTGTTTATAAACCTATTCATATTCTGATTGATTAGCTGTTAGCTGAGCGAATTTAAAACGTCCCTGAAACTTCTTCAAGTCTTACCGTTACTATTGAATAGCTTTACGTAAGCCTTTGCACGTGCCTTTATTTAGTGCGAAGAATTCGACTTATTGTTTCACTCATGTTGATACAAATGACATGTACGCAGTGGCAGATTATTAAGTGATATAACGTGTGAAAAGTACCGCTTTATGTGGTTCAAGATGAATATTTTATAAATAAAATTTGAGCTTTTTTAAATCCATGTGATCAATTTTCCATACTGGTCTTCAACCGGAGTATCTTTTGTACCTATCTTTCTTAAGCTGGCTATATAAAGTATCAGAACGGAAGATCGTTAGCACTTAACATCGAGACAGCGCAGCTGACATGGCCACCAATCGCTAATCGCCACCCAAGGAGGAGCTTTGATAGCAACAACGATAGCTTGTGAGAAAGTCGGAGCAAAGCATGTCGGTTAACGAGGCTGAGACAGGAGCGTCATGGCTTTGTGCAAAAAGTGAGACCGGCGAAAAAATTTATGTGCTCTGTTCTGCAACTAATCTATTTACTTTTTGCTGGCTTTGACGCCAAAGATTGAGTACCAGAAAGGTGGAGACGAGATGCCTGAGATTCTGCCACCGGCTGGACACAGAGAAGATTCATGGTAGTTTGCCGGGTAAATGATTAAAGTTAAAAGAAGCTTGTATGCAGTTTCCATTCGGATGGCACACGAAACTCAAAGGAGAAAAGGGATTTACGGCTTCGTATAAGCAACTCGCTCAGACTCATGATACAATCGAAAGGAACGCTCGGCTGTGGCTGTGTGTTTCCCATTCGTTCCGCTAAATTCTTTTTCTGTGTCGGAAAATATTTGGAGGATGTGCAATATATGAAGCATCCCTATGCGGGTTAGAAATCATGGAAGACAGGACGCATAAATACCCCGCTTCACTTGAGGACAAAGACGAAAGTACGCTTTTAATGAACCTGCACAAGTTCACCACCGACTCTGAGACGGCTCGTCACTGATGAGAGTCACCGTTAAGGATTTGAAACGAAATACATGCCATTGTACGAATCTCCTAGGCATTAGAACGGAAGCGGGTTAGATTCAGGAAATAAGAGTCTGATACTTTCGTACTTCAATTCTTCAAGCTTTAGTGGGGTGAGTAAATCGGATTAACTTAGAATGAGAGGCGATCACTTGTTAAAATGCATTTCACGCAGGCCCTGCCATGAAACTCTCTCTGTTTTACCCTCAAGAGTCTTGAGTCTTAGTTTTTCGCTAATTCGTATAGAACCGCGATTTGCCATCTATACTGAGGCGTTATGGTGTCGACTTAAGGAAAGTGTCAACTGTTGTGCTCTAATACCTTGGTTTGGTAGGATGGAGAAGCCTCTGGTAGATCAAATATCGCGAAATATTTGATAGCTGTGGCTGAAGGTGCGGAAAAAAATCCCGTTGTTTTCTTATTTGTAACTGAGGAAATGCCCACAGCTTGAACTGTACTGAATTGCGACATTGCTCTCGCACAGTTGATGCGCAGAAAGACAGGCTGGCGGAAATGCTGAGGCTGATAGTAAAAAGGAAAAGACGGAAAAGAGGCAAAAAATATTGTTAATGGTGACTTCTTAAGATCAAGAGGGCGGAACTACTTTACATATTTTTTCCTATCCTTCAAAAAGGCTGAGTTAATTGCCAACCCGTGTGAAATCCGGGATTCAGCATTGGAACGAATGAAGAAGGAAATAATATGTGACACAGTCTCTCGGTCTCGGGTTCACTCATGACTCAAGAGTCAGTCAGCGGTGTAATGGCACAGTTTCAGCAAAGTGAGATTATAACCGAACGGGTATTGTTTTTCTCAAAGTATCATCATATCATAATACACGTGTGTGTGAACAGCCTCGTCTACGCTCGTAGATTATACGTGAGAAGAACAGAAGATGATTACGTAGCTGTTGAGTCTGATTTGAAAATGCAATACAGGGGAGGGAATCCTCAGATGAAAGAAGGCAGAGAAGAAGGACGACAAATCCTCCTGTAGTGTCTCAAATTACTTATTTCTCCCACCAACTTTCATCAGGACCGGAGCAAAAGAGGATCTTACGAGACAAAATCCGAGGTTACCCCGTCCGTAGGGGACGGCTCTGCCTCTCATCTTGATCCTTTGCGCGCGTCCTGGACCATCCCTCCGCCTCCGTTAAAGTAAATTATTTCAATTTAATGAGCAACCGGAAACGCCGAAAAACTTTAAATAACGTTCATTAGCTGGTGATCACCTCAGTGTAATGTTCTACCGGAAAGAGAAGATGGACCAAATGAAAAAGAAGTCACCCTGCTCCTTAGTCAGTCTCCCGTGCAGAAATCCAGCTTTCTATTTCTTGTTCCTTTCAGCTTCTCAAGTGGTCCTTTGTTCATTGTGAATGCATACGAATCTTTCACAATATGTATCATAAGGTCTGAGGATTCCGAAAAGGCTCCCATTTATCAAATCCATATGCTCTAATAAGCAGTACTTGACGCTTCCATAAACCTCGTAAAACAGGGACCCTTCGCAAGCGTCAAAAAAGGACCGACCGACACTTCGTCATCATTAACCCCTTCTGAAAATCGACCCGTGACCAGAGTATCATCAAGTTTTGTAACCAGCCGATGGAACAGGACCACTAAAAGATTCTAATCAGAAACAAGCTTTTAGAGCATGTACAAGAGCTTGAACACAGGACATGACACAGGAGTAAATTAGTTTCTGTAAATATCAGCCAATTTTTTACATGAGAACAACTTCTTAACTTTCCTAATGAGCAGTAATAAAGGCAGCTTTACAGACCTTACTAACCAGTCTGAATGGAGGACTGAAGGGACTTGGAAACCGTTCCGGGTGTGATTTTCACTACCTTGAAAGGACGGTCCCATCCTGTCCTCACAAATTATAATGTGTGTTAGCCAGACGTCGTCGCTGTTGATTGACAACGTTTCTACGCCTGCCAAAATTCGTGTTTCCAGTTCAGGTTTTCAGGGACACTTTCGAGCTAAATTCGTGACATTTTTCCTCGGAACTTCAATGCATATTTTTGCAAATGTGTGTGGAAGGTTGATTATCAAAAAGTTCACGGACGCTTACAGTTTTTAAAAGAAGACCGGCATTGGGGAAGTACGTATTTACGTATATCGACAGTTTGTAAACACGGCAAAAGCTCATCCTTTTTTCTGATTAGATTTAATGCTTTGGCAGCTGTGCAAAAATTTTCACCACATCTTAAAATCCTTGAGAAAACAACGGGCAAAGGTTAATAAATCCTTGGAGGAACTGAGAGTAACATCTTCTCATAAATGAGGAAACTTGGTTCTCGTCGCCGTCAAAAGTGAATCTATTCCGCTTGACTTAACTACACGACTTCTTCTTCAGCCTTTTGCGGACGTCCGGATCCGTATGCAGCTTTACGCAATTTTGTCTTCAATTGCGGCTGCATTTGCCTCTAGAGGTTCAATTCCCGATCTGCTACATTGCTCGAAAGTCTCGCTACAGTTTATTTATTGCTGACATGGAACTGGCTCTTCTGCAAAATAAATTGACAATAACTACCTTCCAACTAGTATTTTTATCGGTGCATAAAAATTTATCCTTGCAATACATTTTATCTTTGGCGGTGAATACTGGGCTAGTAGTGTCGAAATTTCAGTTTTGCGGATTTCGTACTCCAAGTTGAAGTTGCGCCAGATCTTATCGCCAGACCATGTGATTACAAAATGAGAGAGCATGTTAAAACATTTGATTAAATTCGCATGGCAAAGTCAATCTTCTTCCACCCTGTGGACTCGGCAGCACAGCATACTTGTGCAAAATTTACTGGAAAATTAGGAGAGTTGGTGTTAACACGCTGCTAGGAATGAAGACAACATGTCTTAAATCTTGATTTTTTTCAGCTTGGGTCTTTACCCCACACACCAGAGTAGGGGCACATGTGCACATTTTTCGCATCTGCTGCCTCGAATGAAAAATTCAGCTGTCAAACTATTTTGAAAAGGATTTTGCACAGGCTAGATAAACGATCTAAAAGTGAAAGTGGTGTTTTGTCGTGGCATCTTCGCAGAACTATTTGAAAGAATGGCTAAACTACTTAAGATCTTGTTATGACAACTCCGATCTCTCATCATTCGTCAACGATGAAGAATGATCCTCGAGGAGCCTACCGTCAATCGTCATGAGTCATGTAGTACATGTCACAGTGGATTTCAAGAGCACCAATCTTTGAACAGAATATTTACAAAACCGATCGAGACTTTTGCAAGAAAAAAAGACTCTTGCGCAGCCATTGCGAGGTTTGAAGCCTGTGATCACTTTGACTTTTTTGACGGTTGTATATGACTTATACCGATGTAAGTCTTTCGCCGAGGACCTACACGCCCCTGTCTAGATTTTCTTTACCTTTGACTTTGTATAAATAGCCCGACATCGGCAAATGCCGCCCGAGGCCCTATTCGGAAGCTACGACAGACAGTTTGACATGCCAACATCAAGGAAAGGTTCAAAAAGGCAAAATCCATCATCTGCAGCAAATTTTTTCTGAGAGTATTTCGAGAAAAACGATCATTCAGCTGCTTGCTTGGAATAGAGGATCTGTTCCAATTTTGTGAACGTCATCAACTGACTCCTAGTCTCGTTCGCATCTCTTAACAAAGGTAATGACAGGAGAGTCAAAATTAGTGACGCTCATTGCTAAAGCTGATAACATGGCTTCTGTCAACTTTACAAATTACACTTGCCATATGTGCCTCTGCTTATGACATTTTCCGCCAGCGAAAAAGGTAATGATGATGCTCTTCTTGCCGTCTCACTGCTGATGCTGTTTTTCTTCGCTTTCGCGTTGCGGTCGTAATTTTCTCTGCCAACCGCTTGAACATGAGAGGGTGACATTCTGCACTGCGAGCTAAATGAGTTTAATAGCCGTATTATCAGGCAAATTATTGTTCAATCTGGAGCCGTGCCAGTTGTAGGGTAAGAGCTCCTGGGCCTCGAGTTGTAAATTGATCGTGCACAATTACTTCAGGTTTGAGCATAAATCTTGAGCATTCCAAACTAAATCCGGAGCACAATTTCTCTTTTTCCCCACTTATTAGCTTGTCCCCGTGGAAGAGAGCCTAGGGCGAAAAAATGTCCCCCAGTTAGTCAAACCGCAGACAGCTAGAAACAGATTGAGCACAGAGTTTCACTGAACTATCCGAGGACTAGTTGGTATTTATTTGTTTTTGAAGTCCATTAAGACTATATGAGGATTAGCGTGGAAATCAGCCGGCGGAAGAAAGTCATATTCACTTTGTACTCGTAATGGGGTCGTAAAGGCAAAAATAAGCGGAGGAGTAATCGCTGAAGCTTGTTGAAAATATCCATCAAAGACTTTCATGAATTCTTGCTCATTTCATTCCGTCTTCCCGGCTCGGCTCTGAGGAAAGGCCGACAAAGACTCTTTCGTTGGTACATTGCGGTAAGCGGGCGGGAACTTCTGGCCACCAACGTTTTGCTTGGTTGCAGCTCAAGGATCTTCGTTACAAAGATCCGCATCCCATTAAACCACCATGCAGATGGTGAGCACGTCGTTCCAGTTCCCACCGACTCAATTTCTGTTCTATCTGCTCCCGCTTTCAGTACTGGTGACACTCAATCTCAAGTCGAGAATTTTCCCGGTGAAACGGGTCAGGAAAATTTTAAGTAATAACTGCGTGTATAAGGTAGAATGGCTTGAAGTTTGTACACGACGATTTTACCAATTTTGTTTAACAAAACTATTATACTTACACTCACATTAAGATTAGATCAAAATCTTTTAGTATCCTGCCAAGGTTTCCTAATGTGGAGTCTAATAGTACAATCAAAAATTTGTATGGGACGGGACTCGTAAGAAAGGGGGCCCCAAACTACAGTCACTACAGTGCAGATGCTTTCTTCATTGTCCATATTAGTTGTGTATCGAGTTACAAAGTGGTTCCGAGGGCCAACCCTTCGAAGTCTCGTTATGACAGGATGGTGTCTCTAGAAGTATAATTCATTGATATGACAACTTCCTTATGTTTGGTTGCATCACCATTGTTTGGGACCGTCTCAAGTCAGCTGAATAGAAGCCTAGACTTTTAAGCCATCAGAAAAAGCTTGTAATTGCAAGAGAGAACTCCACGTTCGTATCTTCGGTAGAAGCAATGGTGACCACAGTCCAATGGCTTCGCCTAATATTAGCAGGACTTTACGCAAACAAATTGTTAAGCATGGTTCCTGTTGTAAAGTTGCGCCCTATGAAACAGTAAGGAAGGATGATAGGGGAAAAAAATGGAGTTTACAGCACTGTTTATAGTTAGCAGCATCACCACGAGGGCAAGACGCATGATATGTATTTACATGAAAACGTTGAAAGTTAGACAGCTATTAGCAAGAAAGATTTACATGTGCTGATTATTACAAGTTTTAGTCCATCGGATATCAGATGAGCAAATGAAACAAGTTCACATAAGGCGTTAACGACGTGTTAGATTGATTTCACGTAAAGAAAACTGCAGAATAGTGGCGATATGCATGTAGGAGCACTTCTTCTTTCACAAAATTGAAGTTATTCCAGGCTGTGCTGGAGACAGGAAGTTTGCTTCACTTCTTGACGTTGCCATTAGGAACGGCTGAAGATAACTTCATGTAATAAGGGCTACCTGAATAGGTCAAGTAAAATTAACTAATCTGGACGAACTTTTCGATTTTAAGTAACACGGCTCAATGATGTGATGTGAATTGCATTACCTGTTCTAGAGTCGCTGTTGTTGTTAATGTTAGCGGAGCTAGGGGCAGCAGAGACTGAAGGTGCAGGAGGAGGCTCGACACCGTGGATTAAATTATTAGCGTGCTTCATCTCCTGTCGCATGATGTGATCTTGCAAATGTGTGGGAACACCCATCGTGCGGGCCATTCTTATCGCTGTATCTTGAAGCTCTAAATCATCTTCATCATCGGGATCATCTGAGCCCAAGTCAGAGTTATCACCTTCACCATCAACAAGGATAAGATCCGATTCGGATTCACCGGAATCATCACCACCCAGCATGGAACCATAAACTTGACGAGATCTTCCCATGCTAGTCCTGTTTCGGGATCCTGCTGTGGCTTGTGGTCTAGCGACTTTGGTGCTGGTGGGACCTCTTGATCGCATCGAGTCTCTTGTATTCGAGTTCCTGCTTATATTACCGCCTTGTTGTTTGCCACCACCGTTAGCTTTACTAAAAGCGTCGTTAGCTTGCGAATCCTCATCGTCAGACCCGGAGCCGAAGACATCCTGTCTCGAATTCTTATCCATAAAGAAATATTCATCCCCATCTTGCCTTAGCAATCTTTCCTCAGCCTTCCTTTCCATCTCGACTCTATTCAGTTCCTCCATCTGCTTCTGCAAGTAAGTTAGGGACCGAAAACGATTTACGTAGCGGTTGTAAGCATTATTAAGTTCCTCCTGTATCTTCTCGTACTCGTCCATGAATGCAGGCCGTACATTCTTCAAAGTCTGGAAACGTTTTTCGCTCCTTTCGATCTCTTGTTTCTTTTTCTCAATCTTTATGTCTAAGTTGTTCATATTTCCTTCCACAGTGCTAATCATATTTTGGAATTTAGAGTTTTCAGATTGACAAGACTGAATTGCAGATCGTATCAAGCGCTCCACCTCGTCCAATTCAAAAGCCTTTGCTAAAACCGTATTGCGAGCTTCCCGCAAAACAACTTCCTTTGTCAACATATCGTACAATAGCACTCCTCGTTGTGTAATTTCTGAAGCCAGTGACCGGGCTCGTTTCAGTTTCTCCAGCTGACAACGTAAGCAAATAATATGAATTTCCACAACAAAGCTTCAATGGTAAGTTAGCAACATTGAATTGAATAGAAACTCACGTTTTCTGCCACGTCAAAATTAACAGATTTTGTTTCAGTCGTTCGAGAAATCCCTTGCTCTACTTTCTCAGCCTCCTTCATGGCTGTATGCAAAACGGATGCTACTTTTATCAATTCCTTCACTGCATAGCCATCCGCTTGATACAAACGCTTTGTATTCAGTTTAACATGCACTTTGGTCACCTGAAAGATTCAGACAAAAGGGTAATGACCTCCAAAACCAAGCCAACACAGTGGCTTGGTTATTGTTCGACCTCAAGTAGTGATATTCGTGTTCAAGTAGGATTTGAGTTGATGACTTACGATAAATTCGGCAAAAAGACGGATAAAGAGGACTCGGTCTTGTTCTGTATCAACTGTAGTAGGAAATTCAGCCTTTGGTTCATATTGTCGTACAAGCCATATCCCTATGTCCGCTACCAGACGAAAATTAGGCGTTCTAAAGTTTTCTAACGATATCAATCTAGGGTATCCACACCGTGCGTAGGATTTCGCTCATATCTGTAACGAAGCAGAATATTTCCTTGATGGCAAAAAAAATATGTGCGACTTGACTAACACAAGTAGGTGTTGCGGCAACAAAGAACCAAGATCCAGTAATGAAAATTTCAGTTAGGTTCAATGATTAATTATTAATGATTCCAGTGAACGAGCGACTTACTTCGCAAATCCCGAAAAGACATTTTTATTCTTCTCTTAAACCAAAATGCGGAAACAAACTTCGCTTATTGTCACATGATTTCGACTTAAAGCGCACTCAATTCACCTTGTTAGCAGCTTAGTTTATGCACAACCAACTCACGGCCATGACAAACGACTACCCTATATTTCGCTTATCCATTTGATCACAATTGTAACTGCATGTAGTTGACCATTGATGATTATTACTTCGTAAGGCTCGTCAAGCGTCTTGCTGACGGTTCTCTCACAAATTGAGCGATTTTTCATGTGTCAGACTCTTGCGTTGCTATGGAAACGACGGCGTAAACAAAATACAATCATTCTTTGTGGCTTTGGTTCTGGAAGGGACAGCGCAAAAACTTAGAGCGACAGATACCAGTGTAAGTGTAGTGGTTTTGGTATGGCAGATCCAGGGTACAATAGCACAGACGTGACGTAATGAACCGAAACGAAATACACAGATTGAAACCAAATGCATACCTAAGTGATTAATCTACAGGTAAAATCATGTACTTCATTTAACTTGATGAAACTCTGATGATTAGGAGTCAGGAACGGTCCAGCAAGCCAAAACTTAGCACTCCCATAGTTCGAGTATGGCACAAAAGTTTTTTGGGGCAAGCTGATTATGTAGGTAAGTTTAAGTGCCAATCGTTTGCAAAGCCAAAGGCACATTTATTTTCTAACATGGCAATAAAATGAATGGGACGTTACAAACATCGCCTTATATTCGTATTTTCATTTTCGCCCTATACCTGTACAGATTATAATCAGTCAATAAAAAATCCATGTGGAGGTGCCACGCTAAGCTATAATGATTATGACGCCAGGCGAGTGCTGGAACATGAAGGATCAAATCTTACAACTCGATTCACCTTTACGCTCGATCTTTTCTGAACTTGGTGGGTTGACTAGAGTGAACGTGAACTGATGGGTTCATAAATTCCGAACTGCTACAATGACCTGTACTCGCGTCAAGACGATGTGAGCAGAACACAAAATGCAAAGAAAATGGAGATTATGCTTCGTTATTGAGCAACAAATCACAACACTCAGTTAGAGATACCTAACCTAACGCACGCACGTACTTTGTCATGGAGTAGCTCTCATGCTTTGAATGTTTTTAAACAACAAGTATTTTGAATCGTTTAAGGTCAATTTGAAAAAGTTGTGATTATTAACTCAAATATGATTGGATTTATTCACCTCAGGCGACAAGTAATATTGCAACAAGTAATGGCAAGCTAATCACCAAATGCAATGAAACCTTTCAATATGGAATTGATTTGACGGGAAAAATCAAAAGACTGCATTGCATAATACTGAAACCGTTTCCCAGTCAATAAAACAGATCACTTTCCCACAGATTTTACTACTTGTAGTTCTACAAATTAAAAGACTAGATCCTTGTTAATATGGCCTGCACATACTACCCATGGTGAATTTAACACAGATCTAAAAGCCCCAGTCTCTTCGATTTACGCATTTCTGGTTAATGAACTAAGTTCGCGATTTCCATCCGTTATGGTAAGATGTGGAAAGGTGATTCAGGGGAACATGGAACATCTTAATGGCCCGACACAACGCCGAGGGCAAAGCCAACGACGAAACTGCCAGACATTATTGCCACATCCTTTACAACTTTATCCTCATCTCGATCACTGATGATTGAATGAAACCATCGGCGCTGCTGCTTTACAATGGCAGTGGTCTTCTTCTCCAACTAGATTACATAAAAAATTTCACAGTCCAAGAACAATGTTTTTAAAAACACGTAGAATTTCATACATTTAATACAACTTGTTAGCGGGCGATTAAATTCTTAGCGAATGGACCTGGATATCAGGTACTCTAACGCTCGAGTACAACTCTAACCCTCGATATCGTACACACCCTGGCTAAAAATACAGGAGTAATTTAATCCTAGCTCTGCGTTCGTAATTTGACAAAGTTAAAACGACTCCACCAGCAATATCATAATAACATACTGAATGCGGTCATACGACAGACATTATCACACGAAATACTTCCTATCTCGGGATAGTAATGGGAACAACTACCACATGAAGTAATGGCAGCAGCAAAATATCTTAGTGCGATAATTTCGGAACATTCTATTCATGTCCTGCACTGACATAATCCAAATATTAAAGACCTGGTCATCGTCTTCACGACGAGGCAGTACCAATAAGGAAACCAGCCACAAAGCTAATGGTACCGTATGAAGAATGTTGAAATAATTGAATTACCTGTATTCCACAAGCAAAATGACATTACTAAGACGAATAAAGTACGAGTAAAGAGAGCTATTTAAGCTGAAACCATGGTCTGACAGCTGTCTTACCTTTTCTGCCCAATCAGCCTTACGACCTGTAGCTTCCTCCTTCAGTTTAGTCTTTACTTTTTCCACGTCATGATTTACTCGATTCCAATTGATCTGCAAGAAGATTCCAGTCATGCAACAAAATTAGGTGAAACTATCATCAGCATGGTGACTACTTATGCAAGAAGACTGCTGCGTGGTAACGTGACAATCTACCGTTCGTTATTATATTGCTAGACTGTCTCACCTTTATGTACCCCTTGTGGTTCGCTATTTGCAAAATTATGAGTGCTCCACCGACTGCAGTTGCAGCAACCTTTCCTACCTTCATACTTATGAATCCTGTTAACCTGCAAGTATAGATAGATCAGGACATCATCAAATGTAGTTTAAGAAAAGTTAACAAAATAATGATACTATCAGTAACTATTCTAATAACGAGCGTGATGCAAGTAATCACTTACCATCCTGCCCCACCCCCAATGGCTATCTGCTTCAAAATTTCCTTATTATTGTCGTCTTTTTTCAAAAACGCTAAATCAATCAGCGCATTTGACGAACCAGGTTCATCATTTTGAGGTGCCATTGCTAAAAGTAAAAGTCGTTTTGTTCGCTTTGCGTAAGCTCCCAATTCGATGTAGCGACCTTGGCACGAACTAGAATTATTACACAGCAAGAAGATTACTCACATGATAGCAGGCTCTCAAAACAACGCAAAATAAATGGTGGTTAAAAAGACCAAGTCTACATTAATTAGCTTCGTTTTATAGTTTAAAATAACTTTAGCTAAATCTCTCACCTATGCGCAGTGCAGAGCTGCGAAATAACTGTTACACTGGGACTGTGATTTTGATGAGTTAAACAACTTAAAGACAATGTCTGAAGTGCCTGAGATCTGTGAGTAATGTCGTAAACAAAGCCAACGCGTTGATGATGAAATTTGTGCACAATATTTCTGTTTTACTCTCCCA